>JBBCBC010000010.1:13164416-13293352 GCA_037126765.1 Stenogyne calaminthoides
GATATGATTTAATAAAGATATGATTTTGATTAGATCCCAAAACCCCGAGTATGACATGTTGAAATAATCTTGATAGTTAGTCGATTCCGTTTTTAGTATTCGTGATGTTATCTACGCAAAATGTATAGTCACAGATATAGATCGTTAGATCCAAGATTCAAGAACTCAAGAAGTTTTCAAGAAACCGTTTCAAGATGAAATCGAAGTTTCAAGTTTCAAGATGAAACGAAGAAACCAAGTCTCATGAGAAATCGAGATATCAAGACTCAAGAAAGTCGAGATATCAAGACTTAGTATGAAATCGTGGAACTCAAGATATCAAGATATCGCAGATATCCAAGACATCAAGACTCAAGACACACACATGTAAGATCAAGATCAAGATCAAGATATCAAGGCACAACCATCAAGACTCAAAGAATGTAATCAATGCTCAAGATAAACCCAATGTTCCGAGGCACTAATAATATCTATCTAAAGGATTCAATACTGAGAAGATCGCGATTCCTTAGAAATTAGATAGTGCCCAAGACATTCAAATGCAGACAAAATGATCTAAATCAGAGTGTTGTTAAGGTTATATCAACTCAGAGATTGTAACCAAAAAGCCGTCATATTGTCTACCTTTAACCGAGACAAAAGTCAAAAAAGGAAGACAAAGATTGCACCATATCGACACCGACAAAGTGACAGTGGTCATTGAAAAGATGTCGGTACAAAGTTCCGTTCAAGAAAAAGTGAAGACCAAGCTACATGAAAGGCTATTGCCTAAAACGTGTTAGGAGTGTCAAACCCTAAATATAGCCGTTTCTCACACACCATAAGAGGAAACTCTCGGAGCTATCTCTCCAACGGATAGTTTTTCAAGAGTGACCTTGGTGTATGCCTATAAATACTTGTGACCTTCTACATTGAAAGGTTACGGGAAATTTGTAAGCAACTCAAGAGCTCAAACTTATTATTGCAAGTTGAAGCACTCGAAAACCCAAGAATTTCCCAAGTGCTTTATATTGAAGAGAGCTCATTAAACTAAGCCTAGCTTGATAAGATATATCCAAAGCTTAGTCGAGATATCCTAGCCTTTGCATTGTTCTTTATTGTAAAGGATATCTCATTCTAGTTGGAAACCAACCAAGAAACCCCAAACCCTTTAGAAGGTAGTTTGAGTGTGATTGTTGGTGAGATTGGAGTGGTAAAGAGTGAGTAAACTATAGAGGTAGTCAGAAAGCTCTAGAGAAGAAGTTAGTAAGCTACTTGTGGTAGTCTGAAAGCTTGTGTGAGTTGAGTAAGTAAACTACAGAGGTAGTCAGAAAGCTCAAGGTTGGGTTGAGTAAGTAAACTACAGAGGTAGTCAGAAAACTCAGGGCCGAGTTGAGTAAGTAAACTAAAGAGGTAGTCAGAAAGCTCAAGGAAGTGATTAGTGAATTTCTTTGAAGAGATCAGAGAGAGTGGATGTAGGAGATATAGTCTCTGAACCACTATAAATTCTGTGTTCTTTGCTTTCTGTTTTGCTTTGCTTAACTGTTGCATATATTCTGAAAGCATATTTTCACTGACATTTAAGTTGGAATCAATCCACTGAAGTTGCATATAATTGAATCACAGCCTAATCACTATTCCATTAAAGGAAGGTTTTTAGTAAAAAGCTTAAAAGCGAGTATAAACTAAGGGCCAACCATTCACATCCGAGTAGCTTTAGAACAGATAGTTACCAAACCGAACTTACTCTTACGAGGGTTGATAAGTTAGTTATCCGATCCAAGCAACTCAAAGGATCTCTAAAAACTCGGGACTCGGTCGGGATTATCTCGAGGTTTTTCAAAAGAAACTTCGGGATCACTTGCTCGATGAGACTTTGACTCGAGAAATTTGTCTTCTCGGGACCAAAATATCGTGACAACTCCGACCCAAAGTGACCTCGATGAAAAAAGTTTTAAAAACATCAACACGTGTATTCCCCCCATACACGTGTAAGACTCGTTGCACCGACCAACAAGTGGTATCGGAGAGTTGGTTCAACTTGACCACCTGCTTTGTTGACCTAAGTTTTATTTGCTAAAATACTTGTGGTCTATCTGAACTAATCTTATTTGCTGAATTCTTAAAAGATTCAGATAAAATGTCTTCCAAGAAACTTCCCATGTTCTCTGTGGAGAACTATGATTTATGGGGATTGAGAATGCAGGCACACCTGTATTCTAAACATGAACGAATGTAGAGAGTGGTCTCTGAAGGGCCATTCCAATTTACTATGGTGAATCCCAGAGGAACAAAAAATGAGAGAAACGATCCCGGGCGAAATTTCCTAAGTCCATTGACCAACCCGACTCTGAGGAGAGGAAGTTAGTCAATCTAGACTATATTGCTAAAGACACACTATACAAGTATCTGATTGATGATGGTGTGATGGGAATGATCTCTCACCATGTCTCTGCAAAAAGAAATTTGGGATACACTAGTTGTAATGTGCGAAAGGCACGATCATATCAAGGAAACAAACTTTCGATTTGCAATTGGAAAGTTTGATAGTTTTGAAATGGATGAAGGTGAATCTATAGACAAATTGGAAGTCAGATTCACTAGCATTATGAATGATCTAATTGCACTTGGTAAGAAATATCCACAGAGAGAAGTTGCATTGAAAATTCTTAGAGGTCTTTCTAAGAAATGAGATATACATGCAATGGTGATTGAAAACACCAAAAACATTAATTCAATGCCATATCAACAAGTCTTCTCTACGAAATTTGAAGGCGTATGAGTTAAGTAATTGATAAGAAATCCAAAAGGTCGACAAAAGAAAGATGATTCATCATCTAGTAAAAATGTGGCTTTTAAAGCCAAAGATAAAACCTCATAAACTAGAGAGTTCGAGAACTCCTTGCTAAAAAATCGGGATGAGCTTGAGGATAAGCTAACACTGATGGCAAGGAGGTTTGAAAGACTTAACAGTCGATATGGAAAATACAAAAACTATTACAGGAATCACAGGTACCAGAAGAAACCTGAGGACAGATCAACTGAGAAGAAGAAGGACTGAAAAGTCGAGGGATCTTCATCCAAAAGGAAGGACTCCAAGTCCAAAGAAGAAAGTGATCGGGATGATGATGCCAACGAGATGCTATAATTGCCAAAAGAAAGGTCACTTCCAGTATGATTGTCCAGTTCTAAGTGCTAAGGAGAGAAGAGAAAGGCAAGCTAAAAGAGACGAGAAGTTCTCTAGCAAAAAGGCCATGGTTGCAGAAGAAGAACATTCTGAGGAGGGATCTAGCTCTTCAGATGAAATATTCTCGAACGCAGTGAAAGTGATGACATCACATCCGATGGCCATTGAGGAGGTAAACTCTTCTTTCTCTGTTGTTGCTCTACACTAGCACAAGAGTTGTCAAGTTCAACTAAAAAACAGTCATTTTGACTGATGGATTCTTTTGAGAGTCTAATGAAGGACTATCTTTGTTTTTACAAGAATCGCTAAATGAAACTCAAGAGCGTAATAAAAGAACCGAAAGAAAAATCTAAAATGGAAAGACTCTAGCAATAATGAATTCACTTCTCAATTAATGGGAGCTACTGATGCACTGGATGTTCTGAAAGTACAATTCTCAGAGAAAGAGAAGTTGATAGTGACCCTAACTGAAAAGCTAGAGAAATCCATTTGAAGAGATTCAAATTTGATCGTAACTAAGTTCAATGACCTCTCTGAGAAGCATGAAACTCTACAGTAATAGATGAAATTCAGAGTTACCAGAGATCTGCCACTATAAAATCTGGATTGGGATACATTCCAAGGGGAACCTCACAAGGTCATCCTAATCTTTGCATCAAGTAGCAAGAAGACAATCTTTGTAAAAACCAATTGGCACCCACACTTCAAAATGAAGAAATGCCCAAGGTTGTAGACAAGGGAAAAGGACACATGGTTTCCAAGAAACCTGAATGATCGGTAGGAAAGCCCAAACCTCGGTGAAGGCTTAGAAAACCCGAGCACTTAGTTGGAAAATTTCGTAAGTACTTCAAAGCCTCGGTAAGCAGAATGCAAATCTGAAAAGAATCTACATTTGAACCATCGAGGAATCTTCGGAAGACAAACACTTTCAAGAGAGGCATTCTCAATGAAGAGACCAAGTCCTCAAAGATCTTGAAAAGACCCAAATTTCAAGACAGTAACCTGAACCCCCACTTGCCTAAGGGTAAAGGTTACACGAACCCGAAGTCAACAAAGATTCGGACCGGTGCACCGCATTGCCAAAGAAAATGAACAAAATACGAACCAAAAGAAAAATTCAAAAGCTCATGTTCATGCTAAGGCTAGCACTCATACACGTGAAAAGGGCACACCCGAGTAGTAAATGTGTATGTAGATGTTTATGGAAGACAAATCAACCACTCTAAAGTGATTAGTGTTGTCGCAAGATTTGGATTCGAAAGGTACAAACCAACCTTGTAGGACCCTACACAAATTGGGGTACCTAAAATTGATCTGTTTTTCAGAGGAAAACAAGGGCACTGAGCTGATTGAAGATCACATAGCACTAATGAGTAGAGATGAAAAAGCCCCTGATGTATGGTATCTTAACAGTGGATGCTCAAGACATATGACAGGATTCAAGAAGATACTCAGTGACTATGTTGAACAAAAAGGCCCTCGAGATCACTTTTGGAGATAACTCCAAGGGATGATCAAGGATATGGAACTTTGGAAATCGACTCGACTCATATCCATGGTGTTTCATATGTATGTATCGGATTGAAGCATAACTTGCTTTCAATAAGCCAATTACTGTGATAAAGGTTTTAATGTTGAGTTCTCTAAGAACTTATGTTATGTGAAAGATGATATCTCACGAAAAGTATTCTTGACCGTACTAGAAAAGAAATGTGTATCTTCTTTGATGAGTTCAACTCCTAAAGATACATGTTTGGTTGCTAAAAGTTCCACAATCTGAGTTGGTTATGGCATAAAAGGATGAATCACCCGAATTTCAAAACCCTGAATAAGCTTGCAAGATTAGCTCTTTTGAGAGGGTTGCCTAATGAAGTGTTCAGTAAGGAACATATTTGTGATGCGTGCCAAAAAGGAAAACAAATTAGAGCATCATTTAAAAGTAAAGTAGATGTTTCTACTGAAAGAATACTTCAGTTACTGCATATGGATCTTTTTGGTCCAATAACACCAGTGAGCACTAATTGCAGGAAATACACATTGGTAGTAGTTGATGACTACTCAAGATATACTTAGGTCATATTCTTACTCGATGAAAGAGACTTCGAGATAAAAAGTCACTGAATTCTTGAAAAGGCTCAGTATTGAGAAAAATCTGAGTGTGGTCAAAATCAGATCTGACAAGGGAACTGAATTTATAAATCATATTATATCTGATTATTGTGCAGCAAATGGAATTTCTCATGAAACATCAGCTGCAAGGACCCCTCAACAAAATGGTGTTGCTGAAAGAAGGAACGGGACTCTGAAAGAAGCTGCAAGAACAATGGTAGTTGAAGCTGTCAACACTGCATGCTATTCTCAGAACAGATCCATGCTGACCAAGAGTCACGGCAAAACACCCTATGAGCTTTGGAATGAAAGGAAACCTCTTGTTTCTTTCTTTCGTGTGTTTGGTTGCAAGTGTTTCATACACAATAATGGTAAAGATCGGGTTGAAAACATTTGATAGCAAAAGCGATGAAGGAATATTCTTAGGGTATTCTGAAATCAGTAAAGCTTTCAGAGTTTACAACTGTAGTACTCTTATTGTGGAGGAAACACCTCATGTTGTTTTTTATGAATCTAATTGTGTTCAGAAGAAACAACAACATGATGCAGAAGAACTGACCAAGAGGATCACCAGATTAAGCCTGAAAAAGAATGACAGAACATCCACTAAACCTGAGAAGAAGAAGTCAGTCACATTCTATGATTGGAGTGACTCAGACTCAGATAAATAAGTTTAGGATGGAACTCAGGATGGTGAGACTCAGGAAAACCAACACACCAAAGGTGACCAATCTGAGCAGACACCCGCCCAGGCTTCGGTATGTGATGCCAATGCGAGATGTGGTCACAAATGAGGCAAATTCTCAATCTATCAACCAAAGGGGAACAAATGTCTCCGACAATGTTCAATAGAATTTCCCGAGGAAGATGATTCCTTTCACCTTTTCATTGTTCCCCTGAGTTTCTTTGGTAACCG
Organism: Stenogyne calaminthoides; assembly: GCA_037126765.1. Classification (NCBI taxonomy): domain Eukaryota; kingdom Viridiplantae; phylum Streptophyta; class Magnoliopsida; order Lamiales; family Lamiaceae; genus Stenogyne; species Stenogyne calaminthoides. Next base: position 13,170,608 of record JBBCBC010000010.1, read on the forward strand.
AACCTAAAATTTTAAATGTTGAGGATCTTTTTGTTGAAGGGGAACATCTAGAAGAAGATGGTTAGATAGTCATCCTACAAGTCGATTGTGGGTGATCTAACTCAAGGTGTCAAAATAAGAAGGTTCCATGGTGAGAGTGCACTATCTTGCTTCCTATCGGAGAAAGAGCCTCTTTTGAGATTGGTGAAGCTCTACAAGATTCTCATTGGATTCTTCTTTATGCAAGATGAAATGAATCAATTCTCAAGAAATGAAGTATGGGAGCTAGTAGATAGACACGAAAGGCACAATGTCATTGGAACCAAGTGGGTATTTAAGAATAAAAGAGATGAAAAACAACAACATTGTAAGAAACAAGGCAAGACTAGTTGCACAAGGTTATTCCCAAGAAGAAGGCTTGGATTATGATGAAACCTTTGCACTTGCAAGACTAGAAGCCATCGATTGTTTTCTTGCATATCTTTTGCCCACATGAAGTTCACGATCTATCAAATGGATGTGAAAAGTGCATTTCGAGCGGTGTGCTTAAAGAAGAGGTTTATGTAGAACAACCTCCACGGTTTCAAAACAGAATGACCATGTTTACGTGCTCGGAAAAAGCTTTGTATGGTCTCAAGCAAGCACCGGAGCATGGTATGATACTCTTTCTCGGTTTCTTCTTGACCATGGTTTTGTCAAAGGAATCGTTGATAGAACTCTGTTCAGGATAGAAGATGGGGAAGATATCTTACTGGTTCAGATATATGTTGATGATATCATTTTTGGATCCCCAAATCATCAGTTGTGTGAAAGCATGTAGATATCAGACATCACTTCATCAGAGATCATGTCGAGAAAAATGACATAAGGATGGAGAAAATTCATACTAATAAGCAGAGAGCTGATATCTTGACTAAACCTTTGGCTGAATCAAGATTTCAGGAACTATCAGTTGAATTAGGGATGTTGGATCCAGGTGTATAGAGTAAAATCTAAAAATTGAAGATTTTCGGATGCATGAAGTTTTCTCGAAATTCTCTTGAGAAACTCGGGATAAAATGGAAAATATTGAATCGAGTTTCAGAAACTTCAGTTCTTGAAGACGATACTCGGTGTTATAGTGAACTCATTCAAGACTTTCGATTATCATCTTGACATTTTATCAAGGTCAATACTCGATAAGACCGATAGAGGAAATTAGTCTGAAGAAGTAATGACTCATGCGACTCATTTATTGCTTAAGTGAAACTCAGTAATCATTCGCAATAAATACAAAACACCTAAGGAATGTTTTTGGGCGGGATCTTTGAAATTCCTAAAGAAGGTCAATAGTCATTAAATGCTCTATTACATTTAATCACCAATGAAGTTAAAATGGTGGCTTACTTTTCGGGAATCAACCTTTCGCATACCCGATTAATCGTGGATTAATCTTAACCGTTGCTTTTCACCAAACCGGTACGATTTCCCACGATCTCGAGCTATTTAATCCTTTGAAGACATTCAAGCCAAACTTTATCAAACCCTTCGTTCCAAAAATCCTCTGCAAATAAATCCCTTTGCCCAGAAAACCCAAACCCTAAATCTTCTAATCTAAAATGGCCCCAACCATATTCGAAAGATTAGCCGAGATGAATAAGCCATGGTATGAATACGTGGTGTCTCTGGAGAGCACGTCAAATGCCAAGCACGAAGAAGAAGCGCTCCACTTAATCGATTAAGCGAATCGACGAACCTCGTCGCCGACCGAGGCGAGTAACACCGTGAGGTAATAGAGTTTGTTGCAAATATGGAAATCGATGAGGAAGATTGTATAGAATCTAAGATTTCTGTTTTGCATCTCGAACAATCAATGAAATATGTGGATTTTGTTCGAGAGCTCTATATAGTCCCTAAGCATTTGAACGACGTATTTGAGTTGTGCGATAGGGGAGATGATCCCTCATTGTATATGTTGGGACGGGAGCAGGGGTATCTTGTCAAGGTTGCCGAGAAACCTGTTAAGTTTAGGCAACTCTGCACAAATGGCATCTACAGCCGAAATACAGAGTATTGATGGATATTGTGGGAAAGTGCATAATGAGTCGATCTGGAAGCTTGAAAGGATCAACACTCCAAACTCCGATCGATGGCGTGGCGATTGAGGACTCACCCACCAAGGATTTCAAGCCGGGAAATATCGATCAAGGTGGTGGACCGAAAAGCCAAAGGTCATAAAAAGGGAGGATGATGGGGCAATATCTATCAAAGGTAGAATCCTCCACGCCACCAAAATTGCATTCATTCTGGAGATGTGCCTAGAGGAGGAGGATATTTTTGCCAACTCTACCCCATTCCCTAAGTCAAAAATTATGTTCAAACCGATTGCTACGAAGAGGACTTTTAAGGGAAAGAAAGAGAAGAAAGTGGAATCACCGGTTGCGGCTGCTGAAAAGGAAACCCAACAAGCCAGGGGGAAGATGTTGTTGGAAGCCAAGAAGGAGCAGGTGAGAAATTGAAGAAGCGAAAACCACTTGCTCCAAAACGCAAAAGGATGGTGGTTCTCACCATGAAGATGAGGAAAGGAGACCGAGGAGATTCACACGAGCCAAATCGCTCAAATCGCCTTTTACATGTATTGGCTCGGCGGGCTATCTCAAAGGCACAGGATCAAACCGAGGAGCAAGTCTTCTCTACGAGGTTCTTGAGACTTCCACCGAGCTCGCATAAAATTTTCTCGAGAAATATTCCAAGGACCTCGAGACCTCGGAGAAAGTTCAGATTCCCTCTGAGGATATCTCTTAGCTAAAGCTGGACCCTAAGATGCTCAGATTCCTCCTAAGGATATGCCCACTCAGTTCTCGGAGCAAGCGGATATTCCCCGAGGAGGCGCCCAACTCGCACCTCGGAACCAAGTCATATCCAGACTAAGGAGGCCTGCCCAAACCTCAGAAGCTGCTAAGCCTCAGGAGCCGATGAACTTTGAAGAGCTCCTGAGTGAGCTGTTGATTGACCCTTCCACTGAACCTGAGAGCCCGATGCTCAAGAAAGGAGAAGCTGAAGAGACCGAATGGCGAAGCAAGGGGAACGATTCATTCTTGACCGCTTCCCCGAAATTTGAGCTCATTCCCTGACCTCCAAGACATCTTCTTCTTCAGTTGAGGTCAATGGTCTACATCCTCAACTTGACTCTTCCGGAGATGCTTAATATTGCTTCATTCGGGGGAAGACTGTGGAGCGAGGAGACAACTTTTATCATCAATTCTCGGGGTTGGAAAAACCAAGCTCGGATGAAAATCTCAGTTTTGATGAGCTTGTGAAGAGGAAGGTGGCTGAGAGAACCGGCTGAAGTTGGTGCCCGAGCTCCATTGACAAATCTCAGGATGGGGACCAACAAGGGGATGATGAGAGTCAATCTCAGAAGGAGAAAGACTCAATTGATGCTAATCAGTTTCTTTGTTGAACATCCTCGACCGGTTAGCCTTGAGTAACTTTTGGCACAATTAATAATTATGCGAGGTTTACTAAAGTCCCTACCTTTAAATCTGTAATGTCTGATATGCAGACTGAGGCTCAGGTGGACACCCAAGCTCAGGGTGAATCCCAGACTCGATCGAAGTCTGAAGTCCCATTCAAACCGATGCTCGAGTTTGAGACCGAGACTCAGGATGAACAGCCAACTCAGGAGGCACAACAAATCAGTAATGCTCCTGAGATTGATCTCACCCCAGTGATGGAGAAATTGGAGAAGGTTGAGCCAATACTGAACAAAATATCTCAGATGGAGGAAGTTTTGGCCAACTAATCTCAGAAGTTTGAAGGATTGAGTACTTCTTGAACCTGTCTTTGCTTGAGCTCTATGACAAAAAGCTGACCTCCATGGAAGCAAAGCTAGAAAACAAGATGGAGGGGGTTAAGGCTGAGCTTAATGAAGAGCTGAAGCAAAAGAAACAGGAGCAGACAGAGATTCTAGAAGCAAAGTTGGTTGAGAAGAATGAGATGCTTTGGTGAAGAACGGCTGTTGAGGAAATGAGCTCAATGCTCATGTCCAAGATAACCAGATATGTTCAAGAAGTCTCTCAAAACAATTTGCTCATCCGTCTGAAAGAGTTCTTCTGTGGCGAAGAACCACCTTAGGCGGCTCGAGGAGGAGCAAGATCGAGATGGCGGGGGAGGTGCGGAGTGTCAACAAAAAGAGCAATATCACATGGACCAAGCCTCTCCAAACCGCGCGGTATGGTTCCAAGAAGGGGAAAGACACAGCCGATCTCGTGGAATTATTGGAACATACTCACGAAGGGCAAGGTTGTTAAAAATAAAAAAGAAGATACTTGCGAAGCCATGAAGGAGATTGAAGCCACCGAGAAGCTTAAATTCAAGAGGGTGGAGAAAGCGATCTACACTCGGGTTTACGAGAGACAATCACGAGGAAGTGGCTATTGAGAAACTGAGTGGTAGAGGAAGGATTGGGACAAGCCAGGCTGGTGCTGAATTGCTCATCAAGAGAAAGGTCGTGGTGATAGAAGAGCCTGAGGGCAAAAGAGCAAAGGCTTCTAAGCCAGTTCAGAGGAAATTGATACTGGGTACTGAAGATTCTGAAGTCGAGCCAAAGAAGAAGGTCTTCAATACCAGAAGCGCTCTGAAAACACTTCAGATTGAACAAGGAAAGAAAGCTGCTGCTTCTGTTTCTAGTGTACCAGTGATCAGAAAGAAGGTTGAAGAAGAGCAGAAAAGAAGGAGTGGGTTCAAAAAGTTCGCAAGAAAGAGGAGAGGGAGCACAAAAGCACAGAAATGGTCACACGTTGACAAATGTATGCCAGTCCATCTCAACGATGCGTGGGAAGAAATCAAGAGAACCTTCTGGTTCTACTATGATGTGCTCAGAGAATGGAGAGGGAGAGCTCAGATCCGAATGAGGCTTTCATTGACTATCTCCTGACCTTCTATCCAAAATATCTTCAAGGATGGATAAATCTAGCGGATGAAGGAAAGGTGCAGATAACCGCCCCTGGTCCATATGTGTACCCTCCTCCCAGGCTGGAGAATGGCTGTGTTAATGAGAAAGCCATTTCTCAGGAAATATCTCAGTACGCCACTCAGTTAGGTCTGACAGGAAACAATCCGGATATCATTAAAGAAAGAGATGCACTGAAGAAGAGATATTACGGAATGTTCGACCTAGAAGTCCCTGCTGATGAGGTGGAAGAGCAGAGCTGAAGAACCGAACTGAAGAGCTGAACTGAAGAACATAATGAAGACTTAGAAGATGAAGACTCAGAAGATTCATGTAATCTTTTATATTTTTTTTGTCTTTTTGATTTTGTTTGATAAGATTCATTGTAACTTGTAACAGTCTACCTATCATCAATGAAAACTTATCATTTATGCTCAAAAGATAATATCTCATTATCTTATTTACAACATGTCTTTTAATTTTGATATGCCTGAATGATTGTTTGATTGAGAAATTAAGTATTTGGTGATGAATCCTTTGAGAGATTCATTACTGAAGAAATTGTTGTGAGATTCTCTGTATGGAAATTGTTGGGAGATTAATTGTTAAGAGACTCATTATTTATGGGGGAAATTGTTGAAAATAAAACCAATCTTGTAATAGGATAAACTGAAACCTGAGTATAGGTTAAGTATGTGTGCAACAAGATAGGTTTTGGGATCATCAAAAAGGGGGAAATTGTTGGGAGATGAATTTAATAAAGATATGATTTTGATTAGATCCCAAAACCCCTGAGTATGACATGTTCAGAATAATATTGATAGTTAAGTCAGGATTCAGTTTTAGAGTATTCAGGATATTATATGCAAAATATATAGTCAGCAGATATAGATCAGGTTAGGATCTGAAGATTCTGAAGAACTCAGTAAGTTTCTGAAGAAACCGAAGTTTCAGTATGAAACAAAGAAACTGAAGTCTCAGTGAGAAACTGAGATACTGAAGACTCAGTATGAAGCTGAGATACTGAAGACTCAGTATGAAACTGAGGAACTGAAGACTCAGCATGAAGACTCAGTATATCAGTCAGTACATCTGAAGACTCAGAAGACTCTGAAGACTCAAAAGACTCTGAAGACACAGAAGACAGAAGACTGAAGATCAAGTATACTGAAGGCACAGTAATTACTGAAGACTCAGTAATGTACTGAATGCTCAGTATAAACCTGAATGTTCCGAGGCACTAAGAATATCTATCTGAATGATGCAATACTGAGAAGATCGCGATTCCTTAGAAAATTAGATATTGCCCAAGACATTCAAATGCAGACAAAAGGAACTAAATCAGAGTGTTGTTAAGGTTATATCAACTCAGAGATTGTAACCAAAAGAGCCGTTGTGTTGTCTACCTTTAACTGGAGACAAAAGTCAAAAAGAGGAAGACAGTACTGTACCATACTGACACTGACAGTGACAGGTCGCTGAAAAAGATGTCAGAAGTACAAAGTTCCAGACTGCAAAAAGTGAAGACCGGCTACATGAAAGGCTATTGCCTAAAACATGTTAGGGAGTGTCAAACCCCAAATATAGCCGTTTCACACACACCATAAGAGGAAACTCTCGGAGCTATCTCTCCAACGGAAATTTTTTCAAGAGTGACCTTGGTGTATACCTATAAATACTTAAAACCTTCTACATTGAAAGGTTACGGGAAATTTGTAAGCAACTCAAGAGCTCAAACTTATTATTGCAAGTTGAAGCACTCGAAAACCCAAGAATTTCCCAAGTGCTTTATATTGAAGAGAGCTCATTAAACTAAGCCTAGCTTGATAAGATATATCCAAAGCTTAGTCGAGATATCCTAGCCTTTGCATTGTTCTTTATTGTAAAGGATATCTCATTCTAGTTGGAAACCAACCAAGAAACCCCAAACCCTTTAGAAGGTAGTTTGAGTGTGATTGTTGGTGATATTGGAGTTGTAAAGAGTGGGTAAACTACAGAGGTAGTCAGAAAGCTCTAGAGAAGAAGTTAGTAAGCTACTTATGGTAGTCTGAAAGCTTGTGTGCGTTAAGTAAGTAAACTACAGAGGTAGTCAGAAAGCTCAAGGTCGGGTTGAGTAAGTAAACTAAAGAGGTAGTCAGAAAGCACAAGGAAGTGATTAGTGAATTTCTCTGAAGAGATCAGAGAGAGTGGACGTAGGAGCTTGAGTCTCTGAACCGCTATAAATTGCTGTGTTCTTTGCTTTGCTTTTGCTTTGCTTAATAAGCATATATTCTCAAAGCATATTTTCAATCGACATTTCGGTTGGAATCAATCCAATGAAGTTGCATATAATTGAATCACGACTAATCACTATTCCATTAAAGGAAGGTTTTCAAAAAGCTTAAAACGAGTATAAACTAAGGGCCAACCATTCCGCTTTCCGAAAGTAAGCTAGAAACGAGATAGTTACCAAAATGAACTTACTCTTCTGAGGGTTCAGTAAGTTAGTTATCTGATCCAAGCAACTCAGGATCTCTGAAAACTCAGGACTCAGTTGGGATTATCTGAGGTTTTTAAAGCGACCCCAGATCACCGCCTCGATGAGACTTTGACTCGAGGCGATTTGTGCTTCTCAGGACCAAAACATCAGGACAACCTGACCCAAGCTAACCTCAGTAAGAAAAAGTTTTAAAAACACTGAACACGTGTATTCCCCCCATACACGTGTAAGACTCGTTTGCACCGGGACCAACAATGGTTATAATAGAAAAATGGACACCCGATTCAAAAGTTATAGCCAAAACAGTTTTCACGATCCAATGGCCAAAACCACCCCAATCGCCGTTTCCAAATCCTCCATCTGACATCGCTCATCCTTGCGATCAAAATTACAACAAGAACAAGTAAAACCCTACTACAACGATCTATGAAAAAAAATGCCTATACTACACACACATATTATCTATTGGGAAAAACGATTACAACATCACACAAGGGTTGCGATAGAGAAAAATATTATAATACTATTCGGGTGGGTCGGGTTTTAGAGAGGGATTGGTAAGTGAGAGACATGTAGAGGACTTCAAGACGTTTACAAACATGGATATAATAGGAAAACGGACACCCGAGTCAAATGTCATGGCCAAAACAGTTTTCACCATCCAATGGCCAAAACCCCAATCGCCGTTTCCAGATCCTCCATCCGACATCGCTCATCCTTGCGATCAAAATTACAACAAGAACAAGCTTTTGGGAAAACGCCCATGCTACCCACACGTTCTATCTGTTGGGAAAAACGATTAAAACATCACAATAGGGTTGCGATATAGAAAAATAATATAAAACTATCCGGTGGGTCTGTTTTAGAGGGACGGTGAAGCTGTGAGACATGTAGAGGACTTCAAGACGTTTCCGAAACATGGATATAATAGGTAAACAGATACCCGAGTCAAAAGTCATGGCTAAATTAGTTTTCACCATCCAATGGCCAAAACCCCAATTACCATTTCCAGATCCTCCATCCGACATCGCTCATCCTTGAAATCAAAATTACAACAAGAACAAGCAAAACCCTACTATAGTGCTCTATGAAAAAAAAGATCTATACTACCCACACATATTATCTGTTGGGAAAAACAATTACTACATCACACAAGGGTTGCAATAGAGAAAAATATTATAATACTATCCGGTGGGTCAGTTTTAGAGGGATGGTGATGCTGTGAGACATGTAGAGGACTTCAAGATATTTCCGAAACATGGTTATAATAGGAAAACTGACACCCGAGCCAAAAGCTATGGCCAAAACAGTTTTCACCATCTAATGGTCAAAACCCCAATCGCCGTTTCCAGATCCTCCATCCGACATCGCTCATCCTTGCAATCAAAATTACAACAAGAACAAGCAAAACCCTACTACAATGATCTATGAAAAAAAAAGCCTATACTACACACACATATTATCTGTTGGGAAAAATGATTACAACATCACACAAGGGTTGCGATAGAGAAAAATATTATAATACTATCCGGTGGGTCAGTTTTAGAGGGATGACGAAGCTGTGAGACATGTAGAGGGCTTTAAGGCGTTTCCGAAACATGGATATAATAGGAAAACGTAAACCCGAGTCAAAAGCTATGGCCAAAACAGTTTTGACCATCTAATGGCCAAAACCCCAACCGCAGTTTCCAGATCCTCCATCCGACATCGCTCATCCTTGCAATCAAAATTACAACAAGAACAAGCAAAACCCTACTACAATGATCTATGAAAAAAAACACCTATACTACCCACACATATTATCTGTTGGGAAAAATGATTACAACATCACACAAGGGTTGCGATAGAAAAAAATATTATAATACTATTCGGTTAGTCATTTTAAGAGGGATGTCAAAGCTGTGAGACATGTAGACGACTTCAAGACATTTTCGAAACATGGTTATAATAGGAAAACGGACACCCGATTCAAAAGTTATGGCCAAAATAGTTTTAACGATCCAATGGCCAAAACCCCAATCGCCGTTTCCAAATCCTTCATCCCACATTGCTCATCCTTGCGATCAAAATTACAACAAGAACCAGCAAAACCCTACTACAGCGATCTATGAAAAAAAATGCCTATACTACACACACATATTATCTGTTGGGAAAAACGATTACAACATCACACAAGGGTTGAGATAGAGAAAAATATTATAATACTATCCGATGGGTCAGTTATAGAGGGACGGTTAAGGTGTGAGACATGTATAGTACTTCAAGACATTTCCGAAACATGGATATAATTAGAAAATGGACACCCGAGTCAAAAGTCATGGCCAAAACAGTTTTCACCATCCAATGGCCAAAACCCCAATCGCCATTTCCAGATCCTCCATCCGACATCGCTCATCCTTGCGATCAAAATTACAACAAGAACAAGCTTTTGGGAAAACGCCTATACTACCCACACATTCTATATGTTGGGAAAAATGATTAAAATACCACACTAGGGTTGTGATATAGAAAAATATTACAATACTATCCGGTGGGTCAGTTTTAGAGGGACGGTGAAGCTGTGAGACATGTAGAGGACTTCAAGACATTTCCGAAACATGGTTATAAAATAAAAATGGACACCCGAGTCAAAAGTTATGGACAAAACAGTTTTCACCATCCAATGGCCAAAACCCCAATCGCCGTTTCCAGATCCTCCATCCGACATCGCTCCTCCTTACGATCAAAATTACAACAAGAACAAGCAAAACCCTACTACAGTGATCTATGAAAAAAAATGACTATACTACCCACACATATTATCTGTTGGGAAAAATGATTACAACATCACACAAGGGTTGCGATAGAGAAAATATTATAATGATATCCAACGGGTTATTTTTATAGGGATGGCGAAGCTGTTAGACATGTAGAGGACTTCAAGACGTTTCCGAGACAAGGTTATAATCGGAACACGGACACCCGATTCAAAAGTTATGGCCAAAACAGTTTTCCCATCCAATGGCCAAAACCCAAATCGCCGTTTTCAAATCCTCCTTCCGACATCGCTCATCCCTGCGATCAAAATTACAACAACAACAAGCAAAACCCTACCACAATGATCTATGAAAAAAAATGCTTATACTACACACACATATTATCCCTTGGGAAAAACGATTACAACATCACACAAGGGTTGCGATAGAGAAAAATATAATAATACTGTTCGATTGGTCAGTTTTAGATGGACGGTGAAGCTGTGAGACATGTAGAGGACTTCAAGACGTTTCCGAAACATGGATATAATAGGAAAACGGACACCCGAGTCAAAAGTCATGGCCAAAAACAGTTTTCACCATCCAATAGCCAAAACCCCAATAGCCGTTTCCAGATCCTCCATCCGACATCGCTCATCCTTGCGATCAAAATTACAACAAGAACAAGCAAAACCTTACTACAGTGATCTATGAAAAAAACGCCTTTACTACCCACACATATTATATGTTGGGAAAAACGATTAAAACATCACACTAGGGTTGCGATATAGAAAAATATTATAATACTATCCGTTGGGTTAGTTTTAGAGGGATGGTGAAGCAGTGAGACATGTAGAGGACTTCAATCTGTTTCCAAAACATGGATATAATAGGTAAATGGACACCCGAGTCAAAAGTCATGGCCAAAACAGTTTTCACCATCCAATAGCCAAAACCCCAATCGTCGTTTCCAGATCCTCCATCTGACATCCCTCATCCTTGCGATCAAAATTACAACATGAAAAAGCAAAACCGTACTACAGTGATCTGTGAAAAAAAAGACCTATACTACCCACACATATTATCTGTTGGGAAAAACAATTACTACATCACACAAGGGTTGCAATAGAGAAAAATATTATAATACATCTGGTGGGTAAGTTTTAGAGGGACGGCGAAGCTGTGAGACATGTAGAGGACTTCAAGGCATTTCCGAAACATGGTTATAACAAGAAAACGGACACCCGAGTCATAAGCTATGGCCAAAACACTTTTCACCATCCAATGGACAAAAAGCCCAATCGCCTTTTCCAGATCCTCCGTCCGACATCTTTTCATCCTTGCGATCAAAATTACAACAAGAACAAGCAAAACCCTACTACAGTGATCTATGAAAAAAATGCCTATACTACCCACACATATTATCTGTTGGGAAAAACGATTACAACATCACACAAGGGTTGCGATAGAGAAAAATATTATAATACTATCCGGTGGATCAGTGTTAGAGGGACGGTGAAGCTGTGAGACATGTAGAGGACTTCAAAACGTTTCCGAAACATGGTTATAATAGGAAAATGGACACCCGATTCAAAAGTTATGGCCAAAATAGTTTTCACGATATAATTGCCAAAAACCCAATCGCCGTTTCCAAATCCTCCATCCGACATCGCTCATCCTTTCGATCAAAATTACAACAAGAACAAGCAAAACCCTACTACAAAGATCTATGAATAAAAACGCCTATACTACACACACATATTATCTGTTGGGAAAAATGATTACAAAATCACACAAGGGTTGCGATAGAGAAAAAATATTATAATACTATCCGGTGGGTCAGTTTTAGAGGGACGGTTATGTTGTCAGTCACGTATAGGACTTCATGACGTTTCCGAAACATGGTTATAATAGGAAAACGGACACCCGAGTCAAAAGTTATGGCTAAAACAGTTTTCACAATCCAATGGCCAAAACCCCAATCGCCATTTCCAGATCGTACATCCGACATCGCTCATCCTTGCGTTCAAAATTACAACAAGAACAAGTAAAACCCTACTACAGTGATCTATGAAAAAAAAACTCCTATACTACCCACATATATTATCTGTCGGGAAAAACTATTATAAAATTACACAAAGGTTGGATAGAGAAATATATTATAATACTATCCTGTGGGTCAGTTTTAGTGTGACGGCGAAGCTGTAAGACATGTAGAGGACTTCAAGACATTTCCGAAACATGGTTATAATAGGAAAACGGACACCCAAGTAAAAAGTTATGGCCAAAACAGTTTTCACCATCTAATGGCCAAAACCCAAATTGTCGTTTCCAGATCCTCCATCCGACATCGCTCATCCTTGCGATCAAAATTACAACAAGAACAAGCAAAACCCTACTACAGTGATCTATGAAAAAAAACTCCTATACTACCCACACATATTATCTGTTGGAAAAAATGATTACAACATCACACAAGGGTTGCGATAGAGAAAAATATTATAACACTATCCGGTTGGTCAGTTTTAGAGGGATGGCAAAGCTATGAGACATGTAGAGCACTTCAAAACGTTTCTGAAACATGGTTATAATAGGAAAATGGACACCCGATTCAAAAGTTATGGCCAAAACAGTCTTACAAATCCTCCATCCGACATCGCTCATCCTTTCGATCAAAATTACAACAAGAACAAGCAAAACCCTACTGCAACGATCTATGAATAAAAACGCCTATACTACAAACACATATTATCTGTTGGAAAAATGATTACAAAATCACACAAGGGTTGCTATAGAGAAAAAATATTATAATACTATCCGGTGGGTCAGTTTTAGAGGGACGGTTAAGTTGTCAGACACGTATAAGACTTCATGACGTTTCCGAAACATGGTTATAATAGTAAAACTGTTGGTCCCGGTGCAAAGGAGTCTTACACGTGTATGGGGGGAATACTGCGTGTTCAGGTGTTTTTAAAACTTTTTCTTCTTGAGGTCGGTTTTGGGTCGATAATCACTCAAGATTAGGTTCGAGAAGCACAGATCGCTCTGAGTCAAAAAGTCTCTTGAGACAAAATCCCGAAATGCTTTTCGAGATACCTCAGATAATCCCAACGGAGTCCTGAGTGTCAGAGATCCTTAGTTGCTTGGATCAGATAACTAACTTACTGAATCCTCAAATGAGAGTTCAGTTTGGTAACTATCTGTTTTAGCTACTCGATCCGGTCGTCTTGAATGGTTGGCCCTTAGTTTATACTTTCGTTTTAAGCTTTCTTTGAAAAACCTTCCTTTATGAAGTAGTGATTAGGCTGTGATTCACTTATGCAACTTAGTGATTGATTCCAACTGAATATTAGTGAAAAGTATGCTTTCAAAATCAAGTTAATGCAACAGTTAAGCACAGATAAGGAAAGCAATAAAGAACACAGCAATTATAGTGGTTCAGAGACTCAAGCTCCTACATCCACTCTCTCTGATCCTCGGAGAAATTCACTATCAACCGAAGTTTTTCGACTACCTCGCGTGGTTTACTTACTCAACTTCGGCCTGAGTTTTTCGACTACTCCACGTGGTTTACTTTACTCAACCCGACCTTGAGCTTTAACTACCTCCGTAGTTTACTTACTCAAACACAAACAAGCTTTTCGACTACCCCTCAGGCTTACTAACTTCTCCTATAGAGTTTTACGACTACTCCACGTAGTTTACTAACTCTTTACAACTCTTCTCACCAACAAACACACTCCAACTACCTTCTCAAGGGTTTGGGGTTTCTCGGTTGGTTTCCAACTAGGATGAGATATCCTTTACAATGAAGCACAATGCAAAGGGTTAGGATATCTCGACTAAGCTTTGGATAATTCTTATCAAGCTAGGCTTAGTATAGTGAGCTCTCTTCAATGTAGAAGCACTTGGGAAATTCTATGTTTTTTCGAGTGCTTTTTAACTTTTGCAAGAATAAGTATGAGCTCTTGAGTTGCGTATAAATTTCCGTAACCTTACAATGTAGAGGATCACCCGGTATTTATAGGCATGCACCAAGGTCACTCTTGAAAACTATCCGTTGGAGAGACACTGACCGTGAGTTCCCTCTTATGGTGTGTGAGAAATGGCTATATTTTAGGGTTTGATACTCCCTAACACGTTTTTGGCAATAGCCTTTCATGTAGCCGGTCTTCACTTTTTTGCAGTCTGGAACTTTTTGTACATCTGACATCTTTTTTTCATCGACACATCCTTTATTAGTGTCGGTATGGTACAGTGTCGTATTCCTCTTTTTGACTTTTGTCTCCAGTTAAAGGTAGACACCTTCAACGGCTCTTTTTGGTTATAAACTACGAGTTTGATATAACCTTAACAACACTTTTAGTTCCTTTTTATGCGCATTTGAATGTCTTGGCAAATATCTATTTTCTAAGGAATCGCGATCTTCTCGATGTTGCATCCTTGAGATAGATATATTAAGTGCCTCCGGAACATTGAGTTCATCTTGAGCATCCAAAGACTTCTTGAGTCTTGATAATTCTTGTACCTTGATTTTCCTTATCTTCAATCTTGATCTTGATCTTGCGTCTTACGAGTCTTGAGGTCTTACGAGTCTCTTGGTGATATCTTTTGAATCTTAAAATCTTTGAGTCTTGGTTCCTCGGTATCTCATCGAGTCTTGATATCTCGATTTCAATTGAGTCTTGAAACCTTCAATTTCATCTTTGAAACTTCCATTTCTTGAAAACATCTTGAGTTCTTCAGAGTCTCCAGAACCTATTCTGAACTATATCTGCTGACTATACATTTTGCAGATAACATCCTGAATCCTCTAAAACTGAATCCTGACTCAACTATCAAGATCATTCTAAACATGTCATACTCAGGGTTTTTGGGATCTAATCAAAATCATATATCTTTATTAAATTCATCTCCCAACAATTTCCCCCTTTTTGATGATGCCTAAACCTATCTTGTTACAAACATATAACCTATACTCAGGTTTCAGTTTATCCTATTACAAGATTGGTTGTCTCCCAACAATTTCTTAAATCAGAGAAACTCTTAAAATTTTTAAATCATTCAGCACTTTCTTCAGTAATGAATCTCTTTAAGTAGTTCATTACTAAATACTTAAACAATTTCCCCCATACTCAGACAATTTCTCCCTTATCAACATACAATCAGTTCAGAGACATTCATTCAGGCATATCCAAATAAAAGACATGTAAATAAGATAATGAGATATTATCTTTTGAGCATAATGATAAATCTTCATTGATGATTGGTATCCCATTCTGATTCTGATGAGTTTATCAACAAAATCAAAAAGACAAAATTTAAAGATTACGAGAATCTTCTAAGTCTTGATCTTGATCTTGATTTGGCTCTTGATCTTACGCTCTTGATTTGCTTCATTCTCAACTTCATCGGTGGGCACCTCCAGTCGAACATACCCGAAAAATCTCTTTTTTCAATTCATTTCTCTCCTTAATGATATCCGAACTGTTTCCTGTTAGACCCAAATGACCAGCATACTGAGCAATCTCTTGAGTAATGGCCTTCTCATTCACAAGCCATTACCAAGTCATGGAGGAGGATAGGAATATGGACCGGGGCTACTATCATGCCTCTCCTTCATCCGCAAGGTTAATCCACCCTAGATACTTTGGATAAAAGGTTAGGAGATATTCAATGAATGCTTCATTACGATCTCGAGCTTTCCCTCTCCATTCCCTCGAGAACATCATAATTGAACTAGAAGGTTCTCTTGACTTCTTCCCACATATCGTTGAGTTTGATAGGCATCCATTTATCAACGTGGGGCCACTTTAGTGCTTTTGATGTCTCTTTCCTCTTGCTCAAAACTTCACGAATTCACTCTTCGCCCCGCTCTTCGCCTATCTTCTTTCTTTGATCCAGACGCGCTCACGAGACCAAAGGCGAAAGAATTTCTTAACTTTGTTCTATTTGGAGTGTCTTGAGCATCTCGTGTTTGAAGACTTTCTTCCGAGGTTGAGACTCGATTCTTCCGTTTCTTCATCATCGTAATCGGTTTTCTCTGGATTGGCTTAGAATCCTTCGCGCACGCTTTGCTTCTGAGTTGAACAACGCCCAAGACTTTTCTCTTTATTGGCAAATCGGCAAAATACTTGTTCCAACCTTTGCTCTAGCACTTCGTTTCTCTCTTGCAACATCAAGCATGGTTTGCTCGAAACTCAAGTGTAGATAAAGCTATTCTACTGAGCGAACTTCAACTTCTCAAGAAATTGAATTCTCTTAAGGCTTTGGCTAGATTATACATTTCAAAGATCTTTCTCGGAGCCTTCTTCTCCAAAGTCGTGCCATGAACTTCCCGAGGTCTTCACCTTCCTTTTCCCCTTCTTGGCACCGTAATTTGGAAGAAGTCCGAGAGTGATGTGTCCATGTGATATTGTTCTTTGCTCACACAAATGAACTTCTCCTCGCTTATCTCGATCTTGTTAGTCTTCCAAAAATGGTTCTTGGCCCTGAAAATTCTTGAGATAAGTGGGCAACCGGCGAGAGAGCTTCCTTGAACATCTCTGTCATCTTGGTCCGAGAAACCTCTAGAAATGCAAATTGACTCTGGTGCTTCGATTTATTTATTTGACTCAACTTCGGCCTTGACTCCTCCAAATTTTCATTCAACTTTTTCTTCCATGTAGGTCATCTGAGAGGTCAGAGTGTTTTGGATTAGCACCAGCTCTGAAGAGTGACTAAGACTTTCCATCTGTAGAGCTTGATTAGCCAATGTTTCTTCCATCTGAGCAATCTTGATCATCATTGGCTCAACCTTCTCAAGTTTCTCCATCAAGGGGAGTGAGATCAATCTCGAACCTACGCACCTTCTGTCTTTGTTTGATCATCCTGAGCTTCAGCTTCATTCTGATGTTGACTAATTTCAGGTTGATCAGCAACCGAAGTCTCCTTTTCCATCTGAGACTGATCCTCAACATCTCCCTGTTGGTCCCCATCTCCATCTTGAGATTTGTCTCTGCTGGTCGGGGCACCAACTTCAGTAGCTTTTCTCTCAGCTAACTACCTCTGAACAAGCTTATCAAAATCGGAGTTTTTCATCCTGAGATTTGTCATACAAATCTGAGAAGCCTCGGTCGAAAAAGTTTCTCCTCATTCCACCCGGCTTCCCCTCTGAAAAGCAATATCAAGCATCTCGGGTCCGATTGAGGATGAACCACGGTTGTCCTTAATCTGAAAAAACATCTTGCGATCGGGGTATGAAATTTGAGCTTCGAGGTAGCGGTCAAGAATGAACCGTTCCCCCTTGCTCCTCCACTTCGCCTTCTTGACCTCGCCCTTCTTCCATCTCGGGATCTCTGGTTCGATTGAGGCCTGGCGAGGATCAAGTAGATCACTTTCGAGGAGCTCATCAAGAATATTCCCTCCACGAGTCTCGGCCCCGACCTCTGAAGGTTGTGCGATCAGTCCTCGGTTGCATCCGAGTGGGTTACTGGTCTGGTGACACTTCCTCGATTGGTTACGAATTGGCTCTTCTGGCATGTCGAGCCGACACTTTTTTTGATGGAATCTCGGAGGCTTGTTCCTTTGAAAATTTCCTGAGAAATTTTGTCTGAACTTAGTGATGTCTCAAGCACCTCAGAGAAGACCTGCTCCTCAGTCTGTTCTTATACCTTTGAGATAACCTGAGCCAGAACTTGCAATGGCGAACTCTGAACGGTTTGGCCCTCATGTTGAATCTCCTCAAAATCACTACCATCTTCATCAGTGAGAACCACCAATCTTCTGCGCTTTGGGGCAAGGTTCTTCTGCTTCATTATTTTTGCACCTTGCTCCATCTTTGCCTCCAACAAAACCTCCCCCCTGGTTTGTTGAGTCTCTTTTTCAGCCGCAACTGGTGATTCTACCTTCTTTTCTCTCTTCCCCCTGATAGCCTGCTTCTTTGCAGCAATGGGTTTAAAGAGAATTTTGGACTTAGGGAATGGGGTCGAATTGGTGAAGATATCCTCCTCCTCTCTGCACATCTCCAAAATATAAGCAATTTTGGTGGCATGGTGTATCTTGCCTTTTATTGAGATCGCCCCGTCAACCTTCTTCAAAACTTTGGTCTGCTCACTCACCTTCTGAATCAAAAATTTCAACCAGTTAAGTCAGTGGTGGGTGAGGCCTCGATTGCCGCCATCAATCTGAGCTTTGGGGTACTGATCTGCTCAAAACTCCCCGCAAGACTCATGATGCTCTTGCTCACAATATCCATCTACACACGATATTGTGGCTTTAAGTGCTTCTTATGCAATGTCGCCTCAAATTTAACAGGATTCTCAACAATCCTATCTAAGTACTCCTGCTCTCTACCCGATATATACATCGTAGGATCCTCTCCTCTATCATAGAGCTCAAAAATATCATTCAGATTTTTTGGAACTATATACAGATCCCTCTCAAAATCGATGTATTTGGACGACAGCTCTAAATGTGATACAGTAATCTTAGAATGTATACAGCCCTCTTCATCTATCTTCAAGTTATAGATGAATTCAATTACCTCTTTCGCAAACTCACAGGGTGCAGTGGAAACTGCGACTAGATGGGTGAGTTTAGCCAGTCGAATCATATGCAGAGCCTCCTCTTCTGGCTTTGAGTTGGTTGTGCTTTCGAGTGAGACAATGAACTCGTACCACGGCTTATTGGTTTCGGCTAATCTCTCGAACAAGGTTGGGGCCATTTTAGAGATTGATTGAAGAAATGAAGCTTTAGGGTTTGGAGATTTCTGGGCAAAGGGAATTTATTTGCAGAGGATTTGGGAACGAAGGGTTTGATAAAATTTTGGCTTGAATGGCTTATTGGGGTTTATATAGCTTCGAGATCGTGGGGAATCGCGTTGGTTAGGTGAAAAACAACGGTTGAGATTAATCTCCGATTAATCGGGTATACGAACCGACGATCTCCGAAAAGTAAGCCGCCAAAACATCCTCATTGGTCATTAATGTAGCAGAGCATTAAATGACTGTTGACCTTCTTCGGAATTTAAAACGATCCCACCCAAAAACATTACTCAGGTGTTTTGTATTTATTGCGAATGATTACTGAATTTTACTTAAGCAATAAATGAGTCGTATGAGTCATTACTTCTTCAGACTAATTTCCCTCTATCAGTCTTACTGAGTACTGACCTTGATAAAATGTCAGTATAATACTGAGTACTGAATTGGTTCAGTATAATTCTGAGTACTGACCTTCAGTAAATCTGAGTTTCCTGAGACTCAGTTCAGTATTTCCATTTTATCCTGAGCTTCTCAGTAGAATTCTGAGAAAACTTCATGCATCTGAAAACCTTCAATTTTTCAGATTTTACTCTATACACCTGGTTCTAACATCCCTAATTCAACTGAAAGTTCCTGAAATCTTGATTCCGCCAAAGGTTTAGTCAAGATATCAGCTCTTTGCTTATTAGTATGAATTTTCTCCATCCTTATGTCCTTCTTCTCGACATGATCTCTGATGAAGTGATGTCTGATATCCACATGCTTGCATCTGGTGTGCAATACCGGATTTTGTGAAATAGCAATGGCACTATTATTATCACAAAATATTGGTACTTCATTGGCTACAACTTTATAATCGCTTAATTGTTGTCTGAGCCAAAGAATCTGAGCACAACAACTTCCTACAGCCATGTATTCAGCTTCAGTAGTACTTGTTGCTACTGAGGTGTGTTTCTTCGAAAACCAAGCTATCAGCTTACTTCCTAGAAATTGACAAGTTCCTGAAGTGGACTTCCTGTCAATTCTGCAACCTCCATAATCAACATCTGAGTAACCAGTTAATTCAAGGTTATCATCAGCTGGATACCATAATCCTCTATTCACTGTGCCCTTAAGATACTTCAGTATCTTTTTGGTAGCCTCCATGTGACTAGCCTTAGGATTAGCTTGGTATCTTGCACATATCCCAACAGCAAATGTTATATCCGGCCTACTTGCTGTAAGATAGAGCAATGATCCAATGATTCCTCTATAATCAGTATGGCTTACTGATTTGCCTTCAGAATCAGGATCCATCTTGTAGTTAGTATTCATGGGAATCCTAACTGCATTGCAATTCTGTACACCATATTTAGCAATCAGATCTCTGGTGTACTTTGCCTGGTTGATGAATATTCCTTCTTTTGATTATTTCACTTGAAGACCTAGAAAGAAATTCATCTCTCCCATCATTGACATCTCAAACTTGCCTTTCATCAGTGTTGAAAACTTTTCACACAGCTGATGGTTTGGAGATCCAAAAATGATGTCATCAACATATATCCCGAACTAGTAAGATATCTTCCCCATCTTCTATCCCCGAACAGAGTTCTATCAACAAATGATCCCTTTGACAAAAAACCATGGTCAAGAAAAACGAGAAAGAGTATCATACCATGCTCGGGTGCTTGTTTGAGACCATACAAAGCTTTTTTCGAGCACAGAAACTTGGTCATTCTGCTTTTGAAACCGGGGAGGTTGTTCCACATAAACCTCTTCTTTAAGCACACCGTTCAGAAATGCACTTTTCACATCCATTTGATAGACTGTGAACTTCATGTGGGCAGCATATGCAAGAAACAATCTGATGGCTTCTAGTCTTGCAACAGGTGCAAAGGTTTCATCATAATCCAAGCCTTCTTCTTGGGAATAACCTTGTGCAACTAGCCTTGCCTTGTTTCTCACAATGTTGTTGTTTTCATCTCTTTTATTCTTGAAAACCCACTTGGTTCCAATGACATTGTGCCTTTCTGGTCTATCTACCAGCTCCCATACTTCATTCCTTGAGAATTGATTCAGCTCATCTTGCATAGCAGTAATCCAGTGAGAATCTTGTAGAGCTTCACCAATCTCAGTAGGTTCTTTCTCTGATAGGAAGCAGCAGAATAGTGCACTCTCACCATGGAACCTTCTTGTTTTAACACCTTCAGTTAGATCACCCACAATCTGACTTGTAGGATGACTATCTAACCATTTCCTTCTTGATGTTCCCCCTTCAGTAATATCCTCAACATTTGTAATGTTAGGTTCGATTAAATCGATGGCTTCGGGGAACAACGAAAAAGGAGAAAGGGAATCATCTTCCTCGGGAAATTCTATTCGAACATTGTCGGAGACATTTGTTCCCCTTTAGTTGATAGATTCGAATTTTGCCTCACCGTGACCACATCTTCATTGGCATCACATACATGAGTCCGAATCGGTGTCTGCTTGATTGGTCTGCTTTGGAGTGTTGGTTTTCCCGAGTCTCACCATCCTCGATTTCCATTCTCGAACTTCTTTATCTCGATGCTCGAGTCACTCCAATCATAGATAGTGGTGACTTCTTCTTCTTTTCGAGTTCGGTGGATGATTTATCTTTCTGTTTCAGGCTTAATCTGGTGATCCTCTTAGTCGGGTTCATCTGCATCATGTTCTGTTTTCTTCGAACACAAACAGATTCATCAAAAACACCATGAGGTGTTTCCTCCACAATAAAGAGTCCTACGATTTGTAAACTCGAAAGCTTTTATTGACTTGAAATATCCTAAGAATATTCCTTCATCGCTTTACTATCAAATGTTTTCAACTGATCTTTACCATTATTGTGTATGAAACACTTGCAACCAAACACTGCGAAAAAAAAAACAAGAGGCTTCCTTTCATTCCAAAGCTCATAGGGTGTTTTGCCTTGACTCTTGGTTAGCATGGATCTGCTTCCGAGTAGCATGCAAAGTTGACGACTTTCATTTCAAAACCTTTTAGGAATGTCACCAAAGAATCATTGTCCTTCTGCGACTTCTTTCGTGAGTCCTGTTCCTTCTTTCAAAGAACACCATTTTGTTGAGGGTCCTTGGCGGTGATGTTTCATGTGAAATTCCATTCTCTCGCCTTTAAGTCGATCGATATGATATGATTTATAAACTTCCGGTTCCTTTGTCATATCGATTTTGACCACACTCAGATTTTTCTCATATCTTGAACCTTTTCAAGAACTCTGGC
Organism: Stenogyne calaminthoides; assembly: GCA_037126765.1. Lineage (NCBI taxonomy): Eukaryota > Viridiplantae > Streptophyta > Magnoliopsida > Lamiales > Lamiaceae > Stenogyne > Stenogyne calaminthoides. The sequence goes on from JBBCBC010000010.1 coordinate 13,192,718, forward strand.
GACTTTATCACGAGTCTCTTTCTTCTTGAAAAGAATATGACCCAAATATATCTTGAGTAGTCATCAACTACTACCAATGTGTATTTCCGCCATTAGTGCTTCTTTGGTGTTATAGGACCAAAAGATCCATATGCGATGAATCAAGTATTCTTTTCGTTAGAAACCTCAACTTTACTTTTTTAAATGATGCTTTAACTTGTTTTTCCTTTCATGCACGCATCACAAATATGTTCCTTCTTGAACACTTCATTAAAGCAACCCTCTCGAAGAGCTAATCTTGCAAGCTTGTTCGGGGTTTTGAAATTTAGGTGATTCATTTTTTTTATGCCATAACCAATCGGTATCTGTGGAACTTTTAGCAACTAAACATGTATCTTTAGGAGTTGAACTCCAATCGACAAGATACACATTCCCTTTTCTTGTACCCGGTCGATAATACTTTCATGATGTATCATCTTTCACAAAACATAAGTTCTTAGAGAACTCAACATTAAAACCTTTATCACGAAATTGGCTAATTGAAAGCAAATTATGCTTCAATCCGAATACATATGAAACACCATGGATATGAATCGAGTCGATTTCCAAAGTTCCATATCCTTGATCGTCCTTGAGTTATCTCCAAAAGTGATTTGTGGGCCTCTTTGTTCAACATAGTCAATGAAAGTATCTTCTTGTATCCTCATCATATGTCTTGAACATCCACCGTCAAGATACCATATATCGTGAGCTTTTTTCATCTCTGCTCATCAGTGCCATGTGTTCTTTAGTCAGTTCAGTGCCCTTGTTTTCCTCCTGAAAAACAGATCAATTCTTAGGTACCCAATTTGTGTAGGGTCCTACAAGGTTAGATGTACATTTTGGAATCCAAATCTGCCTGACAACTCTAATCACTTTAGAGTGGCTAATTTGTCTTCCATAAACATCAACATATACATCCACTACTCTGGGTGCCTTAGCGGTTTTACAGATATGTGTGCTAGCTTTAGCATGAACATGTGCCTTTGAATTCTTCTTTGGTTCAGGCCTTCTGTTCATTTGCTTTGGCTTCTGTGATGCCGGTCTAAATCTTTGTTGACTCGGGTTCAAATAACCTTTACCCTTAGGCAAGTGGGGTTCAGGTTGTATGCATCTTTGAAATCTGGGTCTTTCAAAGATCTTTGAGGGCTTGGTCTCTTCATTGAGAATGTCTCTGGCTGAGTGTTTCTCATCGAGGATTCCTCTCGATGGTTCGGTGTGGAGCCTTTCGGGTTTGCATTCTTAGCTTGAGGCTTTGAAGTACTTGCACGAAACTTTCAATCCCATTTTCAGGGTTTTCTAGCCTTCACCTGAGGTTTGGGCTTTCTAACCCCGATCATTCGATTTCTTGAGACCATAGGTCCTTTTCCCTTGTCTACAACCTTGGGCATTACTTCAGTTTGAAGTGTAGGTGCCACTGGTTTTACAAAGATAGTCTTCTTGCTACTTGATGCAGCATTTAGATGACCTTGTGAGGTTCCCCCTGGAATAAATCCTAATCCAATTTTTATAGTCACAGGATCTCTCGGTAACTCTGAATTTCATCTATTACATTAGATGCATTATTCAATAGAGTTAACTTCTTACATGCACTATCCTCACGATTCTGTAGAGTTTTATGCTTCTCGAGAGGTCATTGAACTTCGATTCCGATTAGTGAATTTCTTGAAATGATTTCTCTAGCTTTTTAGTTAGGGACATTATCAACTTCTCTTTCTCTGAGAGTTGTACTTTCAGAACATCCAATTCATCAGTAGCTCCCATTAATTGAGAAGTGATTTCAATATTGTTAAAGTCTTTCCATTTTAGATTTTCAGCTTTAAGTTCCTTATTCTGCTCTTGATTTCTATTTAGCAGTCCTTGCAAAACAGCATAGTCCTTCATCAGATTCTCAAAACAATCCATCAGGTCAAAATGACTGTTTTCAGTGGAACTTGAAAACTCTTGTGCTAGTGTAGGAGCAACAACAGAGAAAAGAAGAGTTTACCTCCTCAATGGCCATCGGGCCGGATGTCATCACTTTCACTGTCTGAGAATATCTCATCTGAAGAGCTAGATCCCTCCTCAGAGTGTCCTTCTTCTTCTCAGTTGATCTGTCCTCAGGTTTCTTCTGGTACCTGTGGTTCCTGTAATAGCTTTTGTATTTTCCAAATCTACTATTAAGTCTATCAAACCTCCTTGCCATCGGTCTTTAGCTTTTCCTCAAGCTCATCCCGATTTTTTGGCATGGGGTTCTCGAACTCTCTAGTTTTCTGAGTTTTATCTTTGGCTTTTTAAAGCCACATTTTTACTCGATGAAGAATCATCTTTGCTGTCGGCCTTTTGGATTTCTTATCAATTACAAATTCATAGGCCTTCAGCTCAGAGAAGACTTGTTGGTAGGGCATTGAATTAATATTCTTGGTGTTTTCAATCACCACTGCATGAATATCCCATTTCTTAGGAAGACCTCTAAGAATTTTCAATGCAACTTCTCTCTGTGGATATTTCTTTCCAAGTGCATTTAGATCATTCATGATGCTAGTGAATCTGACTTCCAATTTGTCTATTGATTCACCATCATCCATTTCAAAACTATCAAACTTTCCAATTGCCACTGAAAGTCTGTTTTCTTTTATATGATCTCTTGGCACATTCACCTAGTGTATCCCAAATCTCTTTAGCGAAGATCACAAAGGAGAGATCATTCCCATCACACCATCATCAATTGTACCGTATAGTGTGTCTTTTGTAATGTAGTCTAGATTGACTAACTTTCTCTCCTCAGGAGTCAGTTGGTCATCGGACTTAGGAAATTCTCTCTAGGATCAATTCTCTCATCTTCTTTCCTCCGGATTCACCACAATGAAATTGGAATGGTCCTTGAGAGACCACTCTCCACATACACGCTCATGTTTAGAATACTGAGATGAGCCTGCATTCTCGATCTCCATAGATCATAGTTCTCTCATCGAACATGGGAAGTTTTTTGAAGACATTTTTATCCGATCTTTTGAAAAGTAAAAATTTCAGCAAATAAGATCAGTTCAGATAGACCACAAGTATTTTGAAAAATAAAACTTTGGTCAACACAGCAGGTGGTCAAGTTGAACCACTGCTCTAATACCACTTGTTGGTCCCGGTGCAAACGAGTGTTACACGTGTATGGGGGGGGGAATACATGTGTTCATGTTTTAAAACTTTTTCTTCTTCGAGGTCACTTTGGGTGATAATCCTCGAAGATTAGGTTTTGAGAAGCACAAATCGCTCTGAGTCAAAGTCTCTTCGAGATGCTGATCCCGAGCTTCTTTCAGATACCTCGAGATAATCCCAAAGCGAGTCCTCGAGTGTCGAGATCCTTAGTTGCTTGATCGATAAACTAACTTCTTGAATCCTCAAATGAGAGTTCATTTGGTAACTATCTCTGTTCTAGCTACTTTCGTCGTCGGAATGGTTGGCCCTTAGTTTATACTCGTTTTAAGCTTTGCTGAAAACCTTCCCTTTATGAAGTAGTGATTAGGCTATGATTCACTTATGCAACTTCAGTGGATTGATTCGAACTGAATATCAGTGAAAAGTATGCTTTCAAAATCAAGTTAATGCAACAGTTAAGCACAGATAAGGAAAGCAATAAAGAACACAGCAATTATAGTGGTTCAGAGACTCAAGCTCCTACATCCACTCTCTCTGATCCTCAGAGAAATTCACTATCAACTTCTGAGCTTTCTGACTACCTCGCGTAGTTTACTTACTCAACTCGGCCCTGAGTTTTCTGACTACTCCACGTAGTTTACTTACTCAACCCGACCTTGAGCTTTCTGACTACCTCCGTAGTTTACTTACTCAAACACAAACAAGCTTTCAGACTACCCCTGTAGCTTACTAACTTCTCCTCTAGAGTTTTCTGACTACTCCGCGTAGTTTACTAACTCTTTACAACTCTTCTCACCAACAAACACACTCCAACTACCTTCTCAAGGGTTTGGGGTTTCTCGGTTGGTTTCCAACTAGGATGAGATATCCTTTACAATGAAGCACAATGCAAAGGGTTAGGATATCTCGACTAAGCTTTGGATAATTCTTATCAAGCTAGGCTTAGTATAGTGAGCTCTCTTCAATGTAGAAGCACTTGGGAAATTCTAAGTTTTTCGAGTGCTTTAACTTTTGCAAGAATAAGTATGAGCTCTTGAGTTGCGTATAAATTTCCCGTAACCTTACAATGTAGAGGGTCACCAGTATTTATAGGCATGCACCAAGGTCACTCTTGAAAACTATCCGTTGGAGAGACAGCTTCGTGAGTTCCCTCTTATGGTGTGTGAGAAACGGCTATATTTAGGGTTTGATACTCCCTAACACGTTTTTGGCAATAGCCTTTCATGTAGCCGGTCTTCACTTTTTGCAGTCTGGAACTTTTTGTATATCTGACATCTTTTTCAGCGACCTTTCACTGTCAGTGTCAGTATGGTACAGTGTCGTCTTCCTCTTTTTGACTTTTGTCTCCAGTTAAAGGTAGACACCTTCAACGACTCTTTTTGGTTACAAACTCTGAGTTTGATATAACCTTAACACTTCTGACTTAGTTCCTTTTGTCTGCATTTGAATGTCTTGGCAAATATCTATTTTCTAAGGAATCGCGATCTTCTCAGTATTGCATCCTTCAGATAGATATATTCAGTGCCTCGGAACATTCAGGTTCATACTGAGCATTTAGTACCTTACTGAGTCTTCAGTAATTAAAATCATATATCTTTATTAAATTCATCTCCCAACAAAAATGTACACCCGAGTCAAAAGTTATGGCCAAAACAGTTTTCACCATCCAATGGCCAAAACCCAAATCGCCGTTTCCAGCTCCTCCATCCGACATCGCTCATCCTTGCGATCAAAATTACAACAAGAACAAGCAAAACCCTACTACAGTGATCAATGAAAAAATAATGCCTATACTACCCACACATATTATCTGTTGGGAAAAACGATTACAACATCACACAAGGGTTACGATAGAGAAAAATATTATATAACTATCCGGTGGGTCAGGTTTAGAGGGGCAACGAAGCTATGAGACATGTTGGGGACTTCAAGACGTTTCCGAAACATGGTTATAACAGGAAAACGGACACCCGAGTCAAAAGTTATGGCCAAAACAGTTTTCACAATCCAATGGCCAAAACCCCAATCGCCATTTCCAGATCGTCCATCCGACATCGCTCATCCTTGCGATCAAAATTACAACAAGAACAATCAAAACCCTATTACATTGATCTATGGAAAAAAATGCCTATACTACCCACACATATTATCTGTTGGGAAAAACGATTACAACATCAAACAAGGGTTGTGATAGAGAAAAATATTATAATACTATCCCGTGGATAATTTTTAGAGGGACAGCAAAGCTGTGAGATATGTAGAGGACTTCTAGACGGTTCCGAAACATGGTTATAATAGGAAAACAGACAACCGAGTCAAAAGTTATGGCCAAAACAGTTTTCACCATCCAATCGCCAAAAATCCAATCGCCGTTTCCAGATCCTTCATCTGACATCGCTCATCCTTGCGATTAAAATTACAACAAGAACAACCAAAACCTAACTACAGTTATCTATGAAAAAAAAATGCCTATACTACCCACACATATTATCTGTTGTAAAAAACGATTACAACATCACACAAGGGTTACGATAGAGAAAAATATTGTATAACTATCCGGTTGTTAAGTTTTAGATGGGCAGCGAAGCTATGAGACATATTGAGGACTTCAAGACATTTCCGAAACATGGTTATAATAGGAAAACGGACACCCGAGTCAAAAGTTATGGCCAAAATAGTTTCCCAATCCAATGACCAAAACCCCAATCGCCATTTCCAGATCCTCCATCCGACATCGCTCATCCTTGCGACCAAAATTACAACAAGAACAAGCAAAACCCTACTACAGTTATCTATGAAAAAAAATGCCTATTCTACCCACAAATATTATCTGTTGGGAAAAAGGATTACAACATCACACAAGGGTTACGATAGAGAAAAATATTATATAACTATCATGTGGGTCAGTTTTAGATGGACGGCGAAGCTATGAGACATGCTGAGGACTTCAAGACATTTCCGAAACAAGGTTATAATAGGAAAATGGACACCCGAGTCAAAAGTTATGGCCAAAACATTTATCATAATCCAATTGCCAAACCCCCAATCACCATTTCCAGATCCTCCATCCGACATCGCTAATCCTTGCGATCAAAATTACAACAAGAACAAGCAAACCCCTACTACAGTGATCTATGAAAAAAAAATGCATATACTACCCACACTTATTAACTGTAGGGAAAAATGATTACAACATCACACAAGGGTTACGATAGAGAAAAATATTATAACACTATCCCATGGATAATTTTTAGAGGGACAGCGAAGCTGTGAGACATGTAGAGGACTTCTAGACGGTTCCGAAACATGGTTATAATAGGAAAACAGACAACCGAGACAAAAGTTATGGCCACACCAGTTTTCACTATCCAATCGCCAAAACCCCAATCGCCGACAGAGAAAAATATTATAATACTATCCAGTCGGTCAGTTTTAGTGGGACGGCGAAGCTGTGAAACATGTAGAGGACTTCATGACGTTTCCGACACATGTTTATAATAGGAAAACGGACACGCGAGTAAAAAGTTATGGCCAAAACAGTATTCACCATCTAATGGCCAAAACCCCAATCGCCGTTTCCAGATCCTCCATCCGACATCGCTCATCCTTGCGATCAAAATTACAATAAGAACAAGCAAAACCCTACTACAGTGATCTATGAAAAAAAACTCCTATACTACCCACACATATTATCTGTTGGGAAAAACGATTACAACATCACACAAGGGTTGCGATAGAGAAAATATTATAATACTATCCGGTTGGTAAGTTTTAGAGGGATGGCGAAGGTGTGAGACATGTAGAGGACTTCAAAACGTTTCCGAAACATGGTTATAATAGGAAAACAGACCCCCAATTCAAAAGTTATGGCCTAAACTGTTTTCACGATATAATGGCCAAAACCCAATCGCCGTTTCCAAATCCTCCATCCGACATCGCTCATCCTTGCGATCAAAATTACAACAAGAACAAACAAAACCCCACTACAGTGATCTATGAAAAATAAATGCCTATACTACCCACAAATATTATCTGATGGGAAAAATGATTACAACATCACACAAGGGTTGCGATAGAGAAAAATATTATAATACTATCCGGTGGGTCAGTTTTAGAGGAGGTCAAGACGTTTCCGAAATATGGTTATAATAGGAAAACGTACACCCGAGTCAAAAGTTATGGCCAAAATAGTTTTCACCATCCATTGGCCAAAACACCAATCGCCGTTTCCAGATCCTTCATCCGACATCGCTCATCCTTGCGATCAAAATTACAACAAGAACAAGGAAAACCCTACTACAATTATCTATAATAAAAAAATGCCTATAATACCTACACATATTATATGTTTGGAAAAATGATTACAACATCACACAAGGGTGACGATAGAGAAAAATATTATATAACTATCCGGTGGGTCAGTTTTAGATGGGCAGCGAAGCTATAAGACATGTTGAGGACTTCAAGACGTTTCCGAAGCATGGTTATAATAGGAAAACGGACACCCGAGTCAAGAGTTATGTCCAAAACAGTTTTCACAATCCAATGGCCAAAACCCCAATCGCCATTTCCAGATCCTCCATCCGACATCGCTCATCCTTGCGATCAAAATTACAACAAGAATAATCAAAACCCTACTACAGTGATCTATGAAAAAAAAATGACTATACTACCCACACATATTATCTGTTGGGAAAAACGATTACAACATCAAACAAGGGTTGCGATAGAGAAAAATATTATAATACTATCCCGTGGATAATTTTTAGAGGGACAGCGAAGCTATGAGACATGTAGAGGACTTCTAGACGGTTCCGAAATATGGTTATAATAGGAAAACAGACAACCGAGTCAAAAGTTATGGCCAAAACAGTTTTCACCATCCAATCGCCAAAACCCCAATCGCCGTTTCCAGATCCTCCATCCGACATCGCTCATCCTTGCGATCAAAATTACAACAAGAACAAGCAAAACCCTACTACAGTTATATATGAAAAAAAATGTCTATACTACCCACACATATTATCTGTTGGGAAAAACGATTACAAAATCACACAAGGGTTACGATAGAGAAAAATATTATATAACTATCCGGTGGGTCAGTTTTAGAGGTGCAACGAAGTTATGAGACATGTTGAGGACTTCAAGACGTTTCCGAAACATGGTTATAATAGGAAAATAGACACCCGAGTCAAAAGTTATGGCCAAAACAGTTTTCACAATCCAATGGCCAAAACCCCAATCGCCATTTCCAGATCCTCCATCCGACATCGCTCATCCTTGCGATCAAAATTACAACAAGAACAAGCAAAACCCTACTACAGTGATCTATGAAAAAAATGCCTATACTACCCACACATATTATCTGTTGGGAAAAACGATTACAACATCAAACAAGGGTTGCGATAGAGAAAAATATTATAATACTATCCCGTGGATAATTTTTAGAGAGACAACGAAGCTGTGTGACATGTAGAGGACTTCTAGACGGTTCCGAAACATTGTTATAATAGGAAAATAGACAACCGAGTCAAAAGTTATGGCCAAAAATAGTTTTCACCATCCAATCGCCAAAACCCCAATCGCCGTTTCCAGATCCTCCATCCGACATCGCTCATCCTTACAATCAAAATTACAACAAGAACAAGCAAAACCCTACTACAGTGATCTATGAAAAAAAATGCCTATACTACCCACACATATTATCTGTTGGGAAAAACGATTACAACATCACACAAGGGTTGCGATACAGAAAAATATTATAATACTATCCTGTGGGTCAGTTTTTGAGGGACAACAAAGTTGTGATCATGTAGAGGACTTCAATACGTTTCCGAAATATGGTTAAAATAGGAAAACGGACACCCGAGTCAAATGTTATGGCCAAAATAGTTTTCACCATCCATTTGTTGGGGAATGAGTTGCACAGATCTATTCGGGGTGAATATTTAAATACAAATTTAATTCATTAATTATTACTAGCATGAATTAATCCTATATTAATTCAAATAATAATTACAACAACATATCATGCATATAAAAAAGCACGTAAAACCTACGATGCGAAATCTACGGGTTTACGTGAACGCATTCTCGGGATGGCAAAGTGACTTGATCCTGGACGGACTAACCAAAAGGACTTCCCAAGTATTCCCTTAGCCCTTGCTCAACTATCCGGTGGAAGGACACTCGTCGAAAAATTAACAAAAGGAAAAAATAAACTTTGTTGCACCACCTTTGTTGATTTGCTAATATTTCCAGCACATGGAATTGTACTTGGGAATGAACTAATCATCCCCTATTTATAGATAGGAGGTGGTCGAAATTTTGGGTCCAAAATCAATGTGGGAAAAGACTTTTCTTGGTCACCAAGAAATCTTGAATATATCTCGTATATTCTTTTTCCCATAATTATAATATTCCACAAAATTCCACCTTCCCTTGTTAAGGGGTAATTTTCGAAAATTATGGTCAAGATTCCAAGATTTGGATCTTCTTGAATTTATGAGATATTCTTGTATTTCAAGAAATACATATCTTCCATAATATCTTTTCAAGAAAATCTTTCTTGCCCATAATATTAAAAAATTTCGAAATATTCCATATAGATAATCAAGTGGGAGATTTCTTGAATTTAATGAGATAATCTTGTATTCCAAGAATACATATCTACATTCCATAACAAAATTCAAAGAAAATCTTTCTCCCTCTTTTATCCATAAATTTTGAAAATTAGAGGAAATATTAAGCAACAATATTTATTTTATTTTAATCACCTTTTCAGTTATTGGACTATTTATTGGGCTACTCAGGGGGACCTTTAGGAGAATTAAGATTGGACCTTCTAATGGATCTTGAATATCTAATATTGAGCCACAATATAATTCAAGCCCATAAATATTAATTAATCCCACTACATAATTAATATTGCACTATCCATCTTAACCCATATTACAGTCAATATGGCTCCCGGTCATTATTTCCCGTGTTTAAGATTATCTAGCCCATTAATTAATTCAAGCCACTGAAATAGCTTTCCGTTAATTAATATCTTTTGTCCTTGGTCGAGGAACGGTTCAACATTATTATCCATACCGGAAACTAATTCCACTTGCAAGATTTGGTATGATAAAACTTATGAACCTCCCAAGGGGGCAAATCAAGCAAGCGTACTTGAACACGATTCTTCGTATTAAATCTTAGCAATCACATGTGACCAATAATATTGCCCAAGATAAAAAGTATTGAATCTCTCTGATTCGCTACCCATGATAAGTCAAAGCAATAACTACGAATCCCACGTGACCCTATTTAAGGGAGGAAGGTTAAGAAACAACGAACCACTGAGGTCTAATTCTTCCTTGTTCAGTTCTGAAGAATTTATCCTCCTCAGAGGTCCTATTCAAATACATCGGTCATGCACTAGTGTAATCTCTTGGTCAAGACAAACCAATTTGAGCCTTACACCTCAACCTTTCACGATGGGTTGTTCATTTCCATCTAGGTCGTGAATGGCGTACTTTTAGTTACAAGGGACTGTTAATTTAATCTTATGTGATCTGGTATCACTAAATTAACTACAATGTAACACGTACGAATTATTGAACAGTTATGCAGTAAATATATGTAACATTCAATCATATTTAAAGCATCAGTGATAAACAATTTATTTCAAAAATAAGTTTGGAAAATTCAGGTTTTGATTATACAAAGTAAAAAGCATACTTTCAGTATAATCCCAACAATCTCCCACTTATACTCAAAGTCTGCTTTTAAGTATACTACAACACGTCTCGAGTAGTCCGTGACATCTAATGTCACCTACACGAACCTAATAATTTCTCCCACTTATACTCAAAGCAGATTAGCAACGGTCTTGACACCCATTCCTTCCACATGTCTCTCGAATGTATTCGAGAGGCTCTTTGTGAATGGATCTCGCTAGGGTTGTCCTCGACGCTATCTTTGCCACATCTATATCTCCTCTCTTAACGATGTCTCGTATAAGATGGTATTTCCTTTCTATGTGTTTGCCGGCTTTGGGGCTTTGGTTCCCTTGAATTAACAAGCATTATCACAATAAACCGTGAACTCCGCAAAATTCGAACCACATCTAAGTCCACTAGGAAGTGCTTGAGCCAAACCGCTTTTTTTTGCCTCATTGCTAGCATACATATTCGCTTCCATGGTAGAATCTGCGACGCATTTTACGCTGACGCTTCTCCATGTCACGGCTCCTCCCCCCATGCAAAACACACTACCGGAGGTCGATTTTCTGGAGTCTACATCTGATTGGAAATCCGAGTTAAATAACCGATGGGGATTGGATTACGTGACTGATAAACCAACATTCTTTCCCGAGTTCTTTTCAGATACTTCAGAATGTTTTTAACTGCCATCCAATGTTCTCTCCCTGGGTTACTTTGATATCTTGCCACCATGCCTACGGCAAAGCAAATATCCGGTCTCGTACACAGCATTGCATACATAAGGCTTCCGACAGCCGAAGCATAAGGAATACCTTTCATGTCATCTATCTCCTTTTGCGTCTTAGGGGACATTTTCTTAGATAGATGGATTCCATGCCTGAAAGGTACGAATCCTTTCTTGGAATCTTGCATGCTGAAGCGTTTCAAGACAGTGTCTATGTATGAAGCTTGCGATAACCCGATCATCCTTTTCTTGCGATCTCGAGTGATCTTGATCCCAAGAATGTGTCCGGCTTCCCCTAAGTCCTTCATATCAAACTATTTTGAAAGCCATGCCCTTACGTCTGACAACACCTTCACATCGTTCCCGATGATCATAATGTCGTCTACGTATAGTACTAAGAATACCAATGCAGTTCCGACACGCTTTTTATACACACAACTTTCAAACTCATTTTGATCAAACCATAAGACTTTATGACATGATCAAAACATTGGTTCCAAGCTCTGGATGCCTGTTTGAGTCCGTAAATGGACTTCTTGAGCTTACAAACAAGATGTTCTTGGCCTGTTTCAATGAAACCTTGGGGTTGTTGCATATAGATTTCTTCATCAAGACTTCCGTTAAGGAAAGCTGTCTTGACATCCATTTGCCAGATTTCAAAGTTGAAATGCGCAGCAATCGATAAGAGAATACGGATGGACTTAAGCATGGCTACTGGCGAAAAAGTTTCCTCATAATCGATCCCTTCTTTCTGAGTATAACCTTTTGCCACTAGTCTTGCTTTGAAGGTTTCAACCTTCCCGTCCGGTCCTCTTTTCCTCTTATATACCCACTTGCATCCAATGGGTTTGACCCCATTAAGTGGTTCGACTAGCTCCCACACTCTATTATGAAATATAGAACCCATTTCGGCTTTCATTGCTGTTTGCCAAGAATCTGCATCCTTATCTTGGAGCACCTCAGTCATATGTCCATGGGTCTGATTCGTCTTGTCCAGGAATCAAGTCCGAGGACTCTCCTATTCCCATGAATCTCTCGGGCTGTCTAACAACCCTCCCACTATGACGAGGCTCCGGTTGTGAAAAGGTATCGTTTGGTATATCATTTAGTACAGTTGGCACTGAGGTTTGCCCTCTAAGCTCATTTAAGGTAATCTCACTTCTGGGTTTTCTTTGGCTCATATAGTCTTCTTCCAAAAATCTAAAGTGGGTGCTTATGACCACCTTTTGATCTTCAGGACCATAGAACATACACCCTTTTGTTCCCTCGGGGTATCCTACAAACAACCTTAATTCTGATCGAGGATCCAATTTACCGGCTTCCTTATCCAACACGTAGGCCGGACACCCCCAAATTCTCATGTGTATCATACTAGGATTGCGCCCGGTCCACAATTCTTTAGGAGTTTTGGGAACCGATTTGGATAGCACCAAGTTAAGAATGTAAGTCGCTGTTTCCAAGGTATGATCCCAGAACCACTCGGGAAGATCCGCATAACTCATCATTGATCTACCCATTTCCAAAAGAATTATGTTACTTTGCTCTGCAACCCCATTTTGTTGAGGGGTTCCGGGTGCAGTGAGTTGGGATACAATCCTTTCATCAGATAAGTAGTTCAAAAACTCATCGCTGAGGTATTCGCCTCCACTATCATATCGTAGAGACTTGATACGTTTTTCCTTATGATTCTCTGTTTGAGATTTAAATTCTTAGAATTTCTCAAAAGTCTCATATTCATGCTTCATAAGGAAAATGTACCTTGAGTAATCATCAATAAAATTACTCATAACCACCTCTTGCTTTGGTTGACATTTGACTACATACATCTGTATGAACGATCTCTAACACTTCTTTGGCCCTATTCCCCTTGGCTCCAAATGCCCTCTTGGTCATATTACTCTCCAAACATGATTCGCAGGTTGGAATCGATTCAACTTGGAGACGCTCCAGTGAACCATCTTTCACCAACCTTTGGATCCTCTTTGGATTTATATGACCCAATCTTAGATGCCAAAGAAATGTCTCGTTCACGTCTGATGAACGTTTTCTTTTCTCGGAAACAGTTGATGTGTTATAGGATACATTTCGTGAGTGGTGTGCATAGTTAATTGTATAGAGATCATTCAACAATGTTCCATGACAGATAAATTTATCAGAAGAAAAAAATGGTAACAACTTTATTAAAAAGTAACCAAATATCCATCATAAAAGTTTAGAAACTGAAAATGAATTCTTTCTAAAATCCGGAACGTAAAGAATATCTCAAAATAAAACTCTGTCTTCAAAAGACAGTTGCACTTCTCCCACTGCTTCAGCTACCACTCTCGTAGCATCGCCCAGTGTGATGAGGACCTCACTCCCACTAAGTTGCCGGGTCCGCTTGAACCCCTAAAACGTGAAACAAACATGATTAGTGGATCCCGTATCCACCGCCCATTAAATGGGAGGCATACGCCACTAAACAAGTTTCAACAACTAGTGCGTGAGAATTACCTTTCTTTCCATCCCTTTTGGGTCTGGAACAGGCTGACCTCCAATGTCCTTTCTCACAGCAGTTGAAGCACTTCCCCTTAGCTGGCTTGTTCACTCCACCACCCTTCTTCACCTTATCTTTGCCATTTGCAACACTTGAGTTCACTTGCTTGTGGCCTTTGTTCCTTTTCTTGTTCTTACCACCCCTTGGTCTAGAAGAAGAAGAAGGTCCGTTGGCCACCAAGGCTTGGCTTTTCTTTATGTCGCCTCTCTCGCCGAGACTAAAGCTTGCAATGGATCGCATCATTATTCATCCGTAGTTCAACTTTGAATTGTTCAAAGCTTTTCGGGAAGAGAATGGAGCACGGAAAGTCGATTTGGGGTCTCGATATCGTATTCGGTACAAGTACCTCAAGTTTATTAAGGTGAGCCATCATCCGGAGAACGTGCTCCCTTATGGGCGTTCCTCCACCATTTTCATAGGGAGCAAGTCCCTCATGGTGATCCGACGAGCCACACGGGTTCTGATGTTGGAACATCGCTTTAAGATTAGTCATGATTTCCGCAATGTCCTAACGCTTCCGTGTTGGTGTTTCAACACATCCGACATAAAGCCAAGATGGTACACTTTGCCATTTCGTTAGACCGCTCCCCAACAAGATACTCTTTCTTAACCGCTTTAGTGGACTCATCCGATGGTTTATCCGGTTTAGGTGTGGTCAACCCGCCATGGCTTTGTCTTGCAAAGGAGGACAATAGTGAGTTTTCGATTCCAATCAACAAAATTTTCTCCAGTGAGCAAATTGTCTTTCAGTATATTGAATAGTGGATTAAAAGGTTGTGACATGGTGAACTGAAATAAAATAATGACATGCATAAGCACAATTATATCACAAGATTCGATCACATGCATCATATTAAAATCTCAAAAAAAATATGAACATGCATCAGCCAACATCTCAAAACAGTTTAAAAGACACGTGGGGTGGGTCATTATTTAAACACATTCAAGCAGGTTACAAACAAGAATAGTTACAAACCTTTAATATCCAGATTAATAGTTGGCCCCCACTTGACCAATATAAAATTGACAGGGACTTCGGGGAAGTATATGCATATCAATTTTATACCTAAGTAATAACCATGATTAAATACAGGATTACTATTTCGCTTTGATCGAGCCTCGTGGGGAGGGTCATCGTCGCCACTAGTAACAACCCACAATCATCCGTTTGAAATTCATTCATGTGAAACCCATCTTTTGACTGTCCCGTGGGGGGAATTTCTCCAAAAGAATTCACAAATAAATAAATCATGGAGGTCAAAATTAATTCAATTTTATTATCCGGAATAAAATTGTCAATTAATTTATTTAAACATACTTAGTAATTTTTGAAGTTGAGATTTTTCCATTTGGCAACCCTCATGCAAACACATTTAAACAAATTTAAATAAAGCATAAGATAGCACAAATAAATCAAGCAAAACAGAAAAATAAACATATTGGGCACAAATTATCCAATTGTCATGGTTTGATTTTTCTTAGCTTGATCTTGAAGAAACACGTCTCGAATTTCTTCCACTCGTTCGTCTCGAAAAAATACTTGCCTCGAACCGCCACGCCAAGCAAATCGCAATGGGATGCACGCCCTCATCCGGCCGCCACTTGGACTAGGATGCCTCGCACCGCCCGGGCGGTTTCGCCCGCCAAGTCTTCACACCTTGGCGGTGTCGGCAGAGATTCTCGGCGGCGACACAAGATCCGCGTCTCTGCGCTTCGCCTTCCGCCCGCCTCCCAGGCCATCACAGGGCCTGGGTCCGCTGGCCTCGAGGCGCACCGCCCATTCACGTGGCCCTCATTCTCATCTCAGGCTGCACGCCCGGCCTCGCCTGCGCCCCATGCGTGCCAAATAAGCTCCGCCCGCCCCCTTAGTTCTGGATTACGATTTCGTCCTTTAATTCTTTTCGTCTCTTCGTTTCGATCCTAAGTTAAAATTTATTTACAAAAAATAAATAAACCTAGATCTAGACTAGTCTATTACATTGATCAAATCAAACAAATCCTAGTCTACTCGTGGATTTTCTCACGAGGCAAAACAAATCTGAACGAATCGAATTAAAAAAACCACAGTTTATATGCATGCAAAATTAAACATTAAAATCCAAGACAATTGGATACCTGCAAAACAGATCTAACAGTTCTACTATCCAATTTCAAATTTAATGTCCACGAATTAAATTACAATTTAAAAAATTCAGAGTTTAAAACCGTTGTTCGATACCGATTGTTGGGGAATGAGTTGCACAGATCTATTTGGGGTGAATATTTAAATACAAATTTAATTCATTAATTATTACTAGCATGAATTAATACTATATTAATTCAAATAATAATTACAACAACATATCATGCATATAAAAAGCCACGTAAAACCTACGCATGCGGAATCTACGGGTTTACGCGAACGTACCTCTCGGGATGGCAGTGACTTCGGTCGGACGGACTAACCAAAAGGACTTCCCAAGTATTCCCTTAGCCCTTGCTCAACTATCCGGTGGAAGGACACTCGTCGAACAATTAACAAAAGGAAAAAATAAACTTTGTTGCACCACCTTTGTGGATTTGCTAATATTTCCAGCACATGGAATTGTACTTGGGAATTTATAGATAGGTGGTGGTCGAAATTTTGGGTCCAAAATCAATGTGGGAAAAGACTTTTCTTGGTCACCAAGAAATCTTGAATATATCTCCTATATTCTTTTTCCCATAATTATAATATTCCACAAAATTCCACCTTCCCTTGTTATGGGGTAATTTTCAAAAATTATGGTCAAGATTCCAAGATTTGGATCTTCTTGAATTTATGAGATATTCTTGTATTTCAAGAAATACATATCTTCCATAATATCTTTTCAAGAAAATCAAGAAAATCATTCTTGCCCATAATATTCAAAAATTTCGAAATATTCCATATAGATAATCAAGTGGGAGATTTCTTGAATTTAATGAGATAATCTTGTATTCCAAGAATACATATCTACATTCCATAACAAAATTCAAAGAAAATCTTTCTCCCTCTTTTATCCATAAATTTCGAAAATTAGAGGAAATATTAAGCAACAATATTTATTTTATTTTAATCACCTTTTCAGTTATTGGACTATTTATTGGGCTACTCAGGGGGCCTTTAGGAGAATTAAGATTGGACCTTCTAATGGATCTTGAATATCTAATCTTGAGCCACAATATAATTCAAGCCCATAAATATTAATTAATCCCACTACATAATTAATATTGCACTATCCATCTTAACCCATATTACAGTCAATATGGCTCCCGGTCATTATTTCCCGTGTTTAAGATTATCTAGCCCATTAATTAATTCAAGCCACTGAAATAGCTTTCCGTTAATTAATATCTTTTGTCCTTGGTCGAGGAACGGTTCAACATTATTATCCATACCGGAAACTAATTCCACTTGCAAGATTTGGTATGATAAAACTTATGAACCTCCTAACGGGGCAAATCAAGCAAGCGTACTTGCACACGATTCTTCGTAGTAAATCTTAGCAATCATATGTGACCAATAATATTGCCCAAGATAAAAAGTATTGAATCTCTCTGATTCGCTACCCATGATAAGTAAAAGCAATAGTTACGAATCCCACGTGATCCTATTTAAGAGACGAAGGTTAAGAAACAACAAACCACTGAGGTCTAATTCATTCCTTGTTCAGTTCTGAAAAATTTATCCTCCTGTAGGTCCTATTCAGCGCATCAGTCATGCACTAGTGTAATCTCTTGGTCAAGACAAACCAATCTGAGCCTTACACCTCAACCTTTCACGATGGGTTGTTCATTTCCATCTAGGTCGTGAATGGCGTACTTTTAGTTACAAGGGACTGTTAATTTAATCTTCTGTGATCTGGTATCACTAAATTAACTACAATGTAACACGTACGAATTATTGAACAGTTATGCAGTAAATATATGTAACATTCAATCATATTTAAAGCATCAGTGATAAACAATTTATTTCAGTAAATAAGTCTAAAAATTCAGCTTCGATTATACAAAGTAAAAAGCATATTTTTCAGTATAATCACAACACCATTGGCCAAAACCCCAATCGCCGTTTCCAGATCCTCCATCCGACATCGCTCATCCTTGCGATTAAAATTACAACAAGAACAAGCCAAACACTACTACAGTTATCTATGAAAAAAAATGCCTATACAACCCACAAATATTATCTGTTGGGAAAAATGATTACAACATCACACAAGGGTTACGATCGAGAAAAATATTATATAAATATCCGGTGGGTCAGTTTTAGAGTAGCAGCGAAGCTATGAGACATGTTGAGGACTTCAAGACATTTCTGAAACATGGTAATAATAGGAAAACGGACACCCGAGTCAAACGTTATGGCCAAAACAGTTTTCACAATCGAATGGCGAAAACCCCAATCGCCATTTTCAGATCCTCCATCCGACATCGCTCATCCTTGCGATCAAAATTACAACAAGAACAAGCAAAATCCTACTACAGTGATCTATGAAAAAAAATGCCTATACTACCCACACATATTATCTGTTGGGAAAAACGATTACAACATCAAAAAAGGGTTGCGATAGAGAAAAATATTATAATACTATCCCATGGATAATTTTTAGAGGGACAACGAAGCTGTGAGACATGTAGAGGACTTCTAGACGGTTCCGAAACATGGTTATAATAGGAAAACAGACAACCGAGTCAAAAGTTATGGCCAAAACAGTTTTCACCATCCAATCGCCAAAACCCCAATCGCCGTTTCCAGATCCTCCATCCGACATCGCTCATCCTTGCAATCAAAATTACAACAAGAACAAGCAAAACCCTACTACAGTGATCTATGAAAAAAAATGCCTATACTACCCACACATATTATCTGTTGGGAAAAACGATTACAACATCACACAAGGGTTACGATAGAGAAAAATATTATATAACTATCCGGTGTGTCAGTTTTAGAGGGGCAGCGATGCTATGAGACATGTTGAGGACTTCAAGACGTTTCCGAAACATGGTTATAATAGGAAAACGGACACCCGAGTCAAAAGTTATGGCCAAAACAGTTTTCACAATCCAACGGCCAAAACCCCAATCGCCATTTCCAGATCCTCCATCCGACATCCCTCATCCTTGCGATCAAAATTACAACAAGAACAAGCAAAACCCTACTATAGTGATCTATGAAAAAAAAAACCTATATACTACCCACACATATTATCCGTTGGGAAAAAACGACACAATATCACACAAGGGTTGCAATAGAGAAAAATATTATAATACTATCCGTGGGTAATTTTTTAGAGGGACGCAAAGCTATGAGACATGTAGAGGACTTCAAGACGCTTTCAAACATGGTTATAATAGGAAAAACGACAACCGAAAGTCAAAAGTTATGGCCAAAAACAGTTTTCACCATCCAATGGCCAAAACCCCAATCGCCGCTTTCCAGATCCTCCATCCGACATCGCCATCCTTGCGATCAAAATTACAACAAGAACAAGCAAAACCCTACTACAAAGGATCTATGAAAAAAAAACCTATACTACCCACACATATTATCCGTTGGGAAAAACGACACAACATCAAACAAGGGTTGCGATAGAGAAAAAATATTATAATACTATCCCGTGGGTAATTTTTAGAGGGACAACGGTTAAGAGAGACATGTAGAGGACTTCAAGACGCTTCCAAAACATGGTTATAATAGGAAAAACAGACACCGAAGTCAAAAAGTTATGGCCAAAAACAGTTTTCACCATCCAATGGCCAAAACCCCAATCGCCGTTTCCAGATCCTCCATCCGACATCGCTCATCCTTGCGATCAAAATTACAACAAGAACAAGCAAAACCCTACTGCAAGGATCTATGAAAAAAAACACCTATACTACCCACACATATTATTTGCTGGGAAAAACGATTACAACATCACACAAGGGTTGCGATAGAGCAAAATATTATAATACTATCTGGTGGGTCAATTTTAGAGGGACGACAAAGTTATGAGACATGTAGAGGACTTCAAGACGCTTTCAAACATGGTTATAATAGGAAAAAACGGACACCCGAAATCAAAAGTTATGGCCAAAAACAGTTTTCACCATCCAATGGCCAAAACCCCAATCGCCGCTTTCCAGATCCTCCATCCGACATCGCCATCCCTTATGATCAAAATTACAACAAGAACAAACAAAACCCTACTACAGTGATCTATGAAAAAAATGCCTATACTACCCACACATATTATCTGTTGGGAAAAACGATTACAACATCACACAAGGGTTGCGATAGAGAAAAAAATATTATAATACTATCCGTGGGTCAATTTTTAGAGGGACGAAAAGCCGAGAGACATGTAGAGGACTTCAAGACGCTTCCAAAAAACATGGTTATAATAGGAAAACAGGACACCCGAAGTCAAAAGTTATGGCCAAAAAAGTTTTTCACCATCCAATGGCCAAAACCCCAATCGCCGCTTTCCAGATCCTCCATCCGACATCGCCATCCTTATGATCAAAATTACAACAAGAACAAGCAAAACCCTACTACAAAGATCTATGAAAAAAAAATGCCTATACTACCCACACATATTATCCGCTGGGGAAAAACGATTACAATATCACACAAGGGTTATGATAGAGAAAAAATATTATAATACTATCCGTGGGTCAAGTTTTAGAGGGACAAACGGCTATGAGACATGTAGAGGACTTTCAAGACGTTTCCAAAACATGGTTATAATAGGAAAAACGGACACCCGAAGTCAAAAAAGTTATGGCCAAAAAAATTTTTTCACCATCCAATGGCCAAAAACCCCAATCGCCATTTCCAGATCCTCCATCCGACATCGCCATCCTCATGCATCAAAAAATTACAACAAGAACAAGCAAAACCCTACTATAGTGATCTATGAAAAAAAAAAATGCCTATACTACCCACACATATTATCTGTTGGGAAAAACGATTACAACATCAAACAAGGGTTGCATTAGAGAAAAATATTATAATACTGTCCCGTGGATAATTTTTAGAGGGACAACGAAGCTATGAGACATGTAGAGGACTTCTAGACGGTTCCGAAATATGGTTATAATAGGAAAACGACACCGAAAGTCAAAAAGTTATGGCCAAAACAGTTTTCACCATCCAATTGCCAAAACCCCAATCGCCCTTTCCAGATCCTCCATCCGACATCGCTCATCCTTGAGATCAAAATTACAACAAGAACAAGAAAAACCCTACTACATTGATCTATGAAAAAAAAATGCCTATACTACCCACACATATTATCTGTTGGGAAAAACGATTACAACATCACACAAGGATTGCGATAGAGAAAAATATTATAATACTATCCGGTGGGTCAGTTTTAGAGAGACGGCGAAGCTCTGAGACATGTAGAGGACTTCAAGATGTTTCAGAAACATGGTTATAATAGGAAAACGGAGACCGAGTCAAAAGTTATGGCCAAAACAGTTTTCACCATCCAATGCCCAAAACCCCAATCGCCGTTTCCAGATCATCCATCCGACATCGCTCATCCTTGCGATCAAAATTACAACAAGAACAAGCAATACCCTACTACAAAGGATCTATGAAAAAAAAAATGCCTATACTACCCACACATATTATCCGTTGGGAAAAAACGATTACAACATCACACAAGGGTTGATAGAGAAAAAAATTATAATACTATCCGGTGGGTCATTTTAGAGGGACGACGGCTTTTGAGACATGTAGAGGACTTCAAGACGCTTTCCAAACATGGTTATAATAGGAAAAACGACACCCGAAGTCAAAAAGTTATGGCCAAAAAAAAGTTTTCACCATCCAATGGCCAAAACCCCAATCGCCATTTCCAGATCCTCCATCCGACATCGCCATCCTTGCGATCAAAATTACAACAAGAACAAGCAAAACCCCTACTACAAAGATCTATGAAAAAAAAAATGCCTATACTACCCACACATATTATCCGTTGGGAAAAAACGACACAACATCACACAAGGGTTTTGATAGAGAGAAAAAATATTATAATACTATCCGTGGGTCAGTTTTTTAGAGGGACGACGAAAGCTATGAGACATGTAGAGGACTTCAAGACGCTTCCAAACATGGTTATAATAGGAAAAACGACACCGAAAGTCAAAAGTTATGGCCAAAAAAGTTTTCACCATCCAATGGCCAAAACCCCAATCGCCGCTTTCCAGATCCTCCATCCGACATCGCCATCCTTATGATCAAAATTACAACAAGAACAAGCAAAACCCTACTACAAAGGATCTATGAAAAAAAAATGCCTATACTACCCACACATATTATCCGTTGGGAAAAAACGATTACAATATCACACAAGGGTTGCGATAGAGAAAAAATATTATAATACTATCCGTGGGGGTCAATTTTTAGGGACGGACAAGTCATGAGAGACATGTAGAGGACTTCAAGACGCTTTCCAAACATGGTTATAATAGGAAAATGGACACCCGAAATCAAAAGTTATGGCCAAAAAACAGTTTTCACCATCCAATGGCCAAAACCCCAATCGCCGCTTTCCAGATCCTCCATCCGACATCGCTCATCCTTGCGATCAAAATTACAACAAGAACAAGCAAAACCCTACTACAAAGATCTATCTATGAAAAAAAATGCCTATACTACCCACATATATTATCCGTTGGGGAAAACGATTACAACATCACACACAGGGGTTGCGATAGAGAAAAATATTATAATACTATCCGTGGGGGTCAGTTTTTAGAGGGACGAACGAAGCTGTGAGACATGTAGAGGACTTCAAGACGCTTCCAAACATGGTTATAATAGGAAAACGGACACCGAAATCAAAAAAGTTATGGCCAAAATAGTTTTCACCATCCAATGGCCAAAACCCCAATCGCCGCTTTCCAGATCCTCCATCCGACATCGCCATCCTTATGATCAAAATTACAACAAGAAGAACAAGCAAAACCCTACTACAAAGATCTATGAAAAAAAAAAATGCCTATACTACCCACATATATTATCCGCTGGGAAAAACGACACAATATCACACAAGGGTTGCGAGAGAGAAAAATATTATAATAATACTATCCGGTGGGTCAATTTTTAGAGGGACGACAAAGTCAAAATGAGACATGTAGAGAGACTTCAAGACGCTTCCAAAATGGTTATGGTTATAATAGGAAAACGACACCCGAAAAAAAAAGTTATGGCCAAAAAAATTTTCACCATCCAATGCCAAAAACCCCAATCGCCGCTTTCCCAGATCCTCCATCCGACATCGCCATCCTTGCATCAAAATTACAACAACAAGAACAAGCAAAACCCTACTACAAAGATCTATGAAAAAAAAAATGCCTATACTACCCACACATATTATCCGTTGGGAAAAACGATTACAATATCACACAAGGGGTTATGATAGAGAAAAAAATATTATAATACTATCCGGTGGGTCAATTTTAGAGGGACGGATGAAAGCTATGAGACATGTGTAGAGGACTTCAAGACGCTTTCAAACATGGTTATAATAGGAAAAAATGGACACCCGAAAAAAAAGTTATGGCCAAAAAGTTTTCACCATCCAATGGCCAAAACCCCAATCGCCGCTTTCCAGATCCTCCATCCGACATCGCCATCCTTGCATCAAAATTACAACAAGAACAAGCAAAACCCTACTACAAAGATCTATGAAAAAAATGCCTATACTACCCACACATATTATCCGTTGGGAAAAACGATTACAATATCACACACAAGGGTTGCATAGAAAAAATATTATAATACTATCCGTGGGTCAGTTTTTTAGAGGGACGGGAAAAAGCTGTGAGACATGTAGAGGACTTCAAGACGCTTTCCAAACATGGTTATAATAGGAAAAACGGACACCCGAAAGTCAAAAGTTATGGCCAAAAAAAAATAGTTTTTCACCATCCAATGGCCAAAACCCCAATCGCCGCTTTCCAGATCCTCCATCCGACATCGCCATCCTTATGATCATCAAAATTACAACAAGAACAAGCAAAACCCTACTACAAAGATCTATGAAAAAAAAATGCCTATACTACCCACATATATTATCCGTGGGGAAAACGACACAATATCACACAAGGGTTGCGATAGAGAAAAAATATTATAATACTATCCGTGGGTAATTTTTAGAGGGACGGCGAAGTTGTGAGAGACATGTAGAGGACTTCAAGACGCTCCAAACATGGTTATAATAGGAAAAAACGGACACCGAAATCAAAAGTTATGGCCAAAAAGTTTTCACCATCCAATGGCCAAAACCCCAATCGCCGCTTTCCAGATCCTCCATCCGACATCGCCATCCTTATGATCAAAATTACAACAAGAACAAGCAAAAAACCCTACTACAAAGGATCTATGAAAAAAAAAAAATATACTACCCACACATATTATCCGTTGGGAAAAACGATTAAACATCACACAAGGGTTACGATAGAGAAAAATATTATAATACTATCCGGTGGGTCAATTTAGAGGGACGGACGAAAGCTAGAGACATGTAGAGGACTTCAAGACGCTTCCAAAAAATGGTTATAATAGGAAAAACGGGACACCCGAAATAAAGTTATGGCCAAAAAAAGTTTTCACCATCCAATGGCCAAAACCCCAATCGCCGCTTTCCAGATCCCTCCATCCGACATCGCCATCCTTGCGATCAAAATTACAACAAGAACAAGCAAAAAACTACTACAAGTGATCTATGAAAAAAAAATGCCTATACTACCCACACATATTATCCGTTGGGAAAAACGATTACAATATCACACAAGGGTTGCATAGAGAAAAAAATATTATAATACTATCCGGTGGGTCATTTTTAGAGGGACAACGAAGCTTGAGAGACATGTAGAGGACTTCAAGACGCTTCCAAAACATGGTTATAATAGGAAAAACGACACCGAGTCAAAAGTTATGGCCAAAAAGTTTTTTCACCATCCAATGGCCAAAAAACCCAATCGCCGCTTTCCATCCCTCCATCCGACATCGCCATCCTTATGATCAAAATTACAACAAGAACAAGCAAAAAACCTACTACAAAGGATCTATGAAAAAAAATGCCTATACTACCCACATATATTATCCGTTGGGAAAAACGATTACAACATCACACAAGGGTTTGCGATAGAGAAAAAAATATTATAATACTATCCGTGGGTCATTTTTTAGAGGGACGAAAAAGCTCGTGAGACACATGTAGAGGACTTCAAGACGCTTCCAAAACATGGTTATAATAGGAAAAAACGACAACCGAAAGTCAAAAGTTATGGCCAAAAAAGTTTTTCACCATCCAATGGCCAAAACCCCAATCGCCGCTTTCCAGATCCTCCATCCGACATCGCCATCCTTGCGATCAAAATTACAACAAGAACAAGCAAAACCCTACTACAAAGATCTATGAAAAAAAAATGCCTATACTACCCACACATATTATCCGCTGGGAAAAACGACACAATATCACACAAGGGTTGCGATAGAGAAAAATATTATAATACTATCCGGTGGGTCAATTTTTTTAGGGACGGACGAAAAGTCAGAGACATGTAGAGGACTTCAAGACGCTTTTCAAACATGGTTATAATAGGAAAAACGGACACCCGAGTCAAAAAGTTATGGCCAAAACAGTTTTCACCATCCAATGGCCAAAACCCCAATCGCCGCTTTCCAGATCCTCCATCCGACATCGCCATCCTTATGATCAAAATTACAACAAGAACAAGCAAAAAAACTACTACAAAGATCTATGAAAAAAAAAATATACTACCCACACATATTATCCGCTTGGGAAAACGATTACAACATCACACAAGGGTTGCGATAGAGAAAAATATTATAATACTATCCGGTGGGTCAATTTTTAGAGGGACGGCGAAGCTATGAGACATGTAGAGGACTTCAAGACGTTTCCAAAACATGGTTATAATAGGAAAACGGACACCGAAAGTCAAAAGTTATGGCCAAAAAGTTTTTCACCATCCAATGGCCAAAACCCCAATCGCCGCTTTCCAGATCCTCCATCCGACATCGCCATCCTTGCGATCAAAATTACAACAAGAACAAGCAAAACCCTACTACAAAGATCTATGAAAAAAAAAAAAATGCCTATACTACCCACACATATTATCCGTTGGGAAAAAAAACATTACAATATCACACAAGGGTTGCGATAGAGAAAAATATTATAATACTATCCGGTGGGTCAATTTTAGAGGGACGAAGCTAAGCTATGAGACATGTAGAGGACTTCAAGACGTTTCCAAAACATGGTTATAATAGGAAAACGGACACCGAAGTCAAAAAGTTATGGCCAAAAACAGTTTTCACCATCCAATGGCCAAAACCCCAATCGCTTTTCCAGATCCTCCATCCGACATCGCCATCCTTGCGATCAAAATTACAACAAGAACAAGCAAAACCCTACTACAAAGATCTATGAAAAAAAAAAAATGCTATACTACCCACACATATTATCCGTTGGGAAAAAACGACATTACAATATCACACAAGGGTTGCGATAGAGAAAAATATTATAATACTATCCGGTGGGTCAGCTTTTAGAGGGACGGCAAGCTTTGAGACATGTAGAGGACTTCAAGACGCTTTCCAAACATGGTTATAATAGGAAAAAAGACACCCGAAATCAAAAGTTATGGCCAAAAAAAAGTTTTTCACCATCCAATGGCCAAAACCCCAATCGCCGCTTTCCAGATCCTCCATCCGACATCGCCATCCTTGCGATCAAAATTACAACAAGAAACAAGCAAAACCCTACTACAAAGGATCTATGAAAAAAAAAAATGCCTATACTACCCACACATATTATCCGTTGGGAAAAACGACATAAATATCACACAAGGGTTGCGATAGAGAAAAAAATATTATAATACTATCCGGTGGGTCAGGGCTTTTAGAGGGACGAACGCTATGAGACATGTAGAGGACTTCAAGACGCTTCCAAAACATGGTTATAATAGGAAAAACGACACCCGAGTCAAAAAGTATGGCCAAAAAACAGTTTTCACCATCCAATGGCCAAAACCCCAATCGCCGCTTCCAGATCCTCCATCCGACATCGCCATCCTTATGATCAAAATTACAACAAGAACAAGCAAAACCCTACTACAAAGGATCTATGAAAAAAAAAATGCCTATACTACCCACACATATTATCCGTTGGGAAAAAACGACACAATATCACACAAGGGTTTGTGAGAGAGAAAAAATATTATAATACTATCCGTGGGGGTCAGTTTTTTAGGGGACAACGAAAGCTGAGAGACATGTAGAGGACTTCAAGACGACGTTCCAAAACATGGTTATAATAGGAAAACGGACACCCGAGTCAAAAGTTATGGCCAAAAAAAAAACCATCCAATCCAACCAAAACCCCAATCGCCGCTTCCCATCCTCCATCCGACATCGCCATCCTTGCGATCAAAATTACAACAAGAACAAGCAAAACCCTACTACAAAGGATCTATGAAAAAAAAATGCCTATACTACCCACACATATTATCCGCTGGGGAAAAAAAAACGATTACAATATCACACAAGGGTTGCGATAGAGAAAAAAAAATTATAATACTATCCGTGGGTCAGTTTTAGAGGGACGACGAAAGTTGAGACATGTAGAGGACTTCAAGACGCTTCCAAAATGGTTATTATAATAGGAAAACGACACCCGAAATCAAAAGTTATGGCCAAAAACAGTTTTCACCATCCAATGGCCAAAAACCCAAATCGCCGCTTTCCAGATCCTCCATCCGACATCGCCATCCTTATGATCAAAATTACAACAAGAACAAGCAAAAACCCTACTACAAAGGATCTATGAAAAAAAAAATGCCTATACTACCCACTCATATTATCCGTTGGGAAAAACGACACAATATCACACAAGGGTTGCGATAGAGAAAAAATTATAATACTATCCGGTGGGTCAATTTTAGAGGGACGGACGAAAGCTAGTGAGACATGTAGAGGACTTCAAGACGTTTCCAAACATGGTTATAATAGGAAAAACGGACACCCGAAAAAAAAGTTATGGCCAAAACAGTTTTTCACCATCCAATGGCCAAAACCCCAATCGCCGCTTTCCATCCTCCATCCGACATCGCCATCCTTGCGATCAAAATTACAACAAGAACAAGCAAAAACCCTACTACAAAGATCTATGAAAAAAAAATGCCTATACTACCCACACATATTATCCGTTGGGAAAAACGACACAATATCACACAAGGGTTGGTTGATAGAGAGAAAATATTATAATACTATCCGGTGGGTCAGTTTTTAGAGGGACGACGAAAGTTATGAGACATGTAGAGGACTTCAAGACGCTTTCCAAAACATGGTTATAATAGGAAAAACGGACACCGAAAGTCAAAAGTTATGGCCAAAAACAGTTTTCACCATCCAATGGCCAAAACCCCAATCGCCGCT
Source organism: Stenogyne calaminthoides (assembly GCA_037126765.1). NCBI lineage: Eukaryota > Viridiplantae > Streptophyta > Magnoliopsida > Lamiales > Lamiaceae > Stenogyne > Stenogyne calaminthoides. The sequence continues at coordinate 13,221,301 of JBBCBC010000010.1, forward strand.
TTCCAGATCCTCCATCCGACATCGCCATCCTTGCATCATCAAAATTACAACAAGAACAAGCAAAACCCTACTACAAAGATCTATCTATGAAAAAAAAATGCCTATACTACCCACACATATTATCCGCTGGGAAAAAACGATTACAATATCACACAAGGGTTGCGATAGAGAAAAATATTATAATACTATCCGTGGGGTCAATTTTTTAGAGGGACGACGAAGCTATGAGACATGTAGAGGACTTCAAGACGCTTTCCAAAACATGGTTATAATAGGAAAAACGGACACCGAAGTCAAAAGTTATGGCCAAAAAAAAAGTTTTTTACCATCCAAAGGCCAAAACCCCAATCGCCGCTTTCCCAGATCCTCCATCCGACATCGCCATCCTTATGATCAAAATTACAACAAGAACAAGCAAAACCCTACTACAAAGGATCTATGAAAAAAAAAATGCCTATACTACCCACACATATTATCCGTTGGGAAAAAACGATTACAATATCACACAAGGGTTGCGAGAGAGAAAAAATATTATAATACTATCCGTGGGTCAGTTTTTAGAGGGACGGACGAAAGCTAAGAGAGACATGTAGAGGACTTCAAGACGTTTCCAAAAAATGGTTATAATAGGAAAAACACACCCGAAAAAAAAGTTATGGCCAAAACAGTTTTCACCATCCAATGGCCAAAACCCCAATCGCCGCTTTCCAGATCCTCCATCCGACATCGCCATCCTTATCAAAATCAAAATTACAACAAGAACAAGCAAAACCCTACTACAAAGATCTATGAAAAAAAAATGCCTATACTACCCACACATATTATCCGTGGGAAAAACGATTACAATATCACACACAGGGGTTGCGATAGAGAAAAATATTATAATACTATCCGTGGGTCAATTTTTAGAGGGGACGGCGGGCTGTGAGACATGTAGAGGACTTCAAGACGCTTCCAAACATGGTTATAATAGGAAAAACGGACACCCGAAATCAAAAGTTATGGCCAAAAAAAGTTTTTTCCATCCAATGGCCAAAACCCCAATCGCCGCTTTCCAGATCCTCCATCCGACATCGCCATCCTTGCATCAAAATTACAACAAGAACAAGCAAAACCCTACTACAAAGGATCTATGAAAAAAAAAAAAAATATACTACCCACACATATTATCCGTTGGGGAAAAACGATTACAATATCACACAAGGGTTGCGATAGAGAAAAAAATATTATAATACTATCCGGGTGGGTCAATTTTTTTTAGGGACGACGGAAGCTATGAGACATGTAGAGGACTTCAAGACGCTTCCAAAACATGGTTATAATAGGAAAACGGACACCCGAAGTCAAAAAAAGTTATGGCCAAAAAAACTTTTTTCACCATCCAATGGCCAAAAACCCCAATCGCCGCTTTCCAGATCCTCCATCCGACATCGCCATCATCCTTGCATCAAAATTACAACAAGAACAAGCAAAACCCTACTACAAAGGATCTATGAAAAAAAAAAAATATACTACCCACACATATTATCCGTTGGGAAAAAACGATTACAACATCACACAAGGGGGTGCGATAGAGAAAAAAAATATTATAATACTATCCTGTGGGTCAGTTTTTAGAGGGACGGCGAAGCTATGAGACATGTAGAGGACTTCAAGACGTTTCCAAAACATGGTTATAATAGGAAAACGGACACCCGAGTCAAAAGTTATGGCCAAAACAGTTTTCACCATCCAATGGCCAAAACCCCAATCGCCGTTTCCAGATCCTCCATCCGACATCGCCATCCTTCATCAAAATTACAACAAGAACAAGCAAAACCCTACTACAAAGGATCTATGAAAAAAAATGCCTATACTACCCACTCATATTATCCGTCCTGGGAAAAAACGATTACAAATATCACACAAGGGGTTGCGATAGAGAAAAAATTATAATACTATCCCGGTGGGTCAATTTTTTAGAGGGACGGACAAAGTCATGAGAGACATGTAGAGGACTTCAAGACGCTTTCCAAAACATGGTTATAATAGGAAAACGACACACCCGAGTCAAAAAGTTATGGCCAAAAAAGTTTTTTCCATCCAATGGCCAAAACCCCAATCGCCGCTTTCCAGATCCTCCATCCGACATCGCCATCCTTGCTGATCAAAATTACAACAAGAACAAGCAAAAAACCCTACTACAAAGATCTATGAAAAAAAAAATGCTATATACTACCCCCACACATATTATCCGTTGGGAAAAACGATTACAATATCACACAAGGGTTGTGATAGAGAAAAAATATTATAATACTATCCGGTGGGTCAGTTTTAGAGGGACGACGAAGCTGTGAGACATGTAGAGGACTTCAAGACGTTTTCAAAACATGGTTATAATAGGAAAACGGACACCCGAATCAAAAGTTATGGCCAAAACTAGTTATCACCATCCAATGGCCAAAACCCCAATCGCCGCTTTCCAGATCCTCCATCCGACATCGCCATCCTTGCTTGATCAAAATTACAACAAGAACAAACAAAAAAAACCTACTACAAAGGATCTATGAAAAAAAATGCCTATACTACCCACACATATTATCCGTTGGGGGAAAAAAACACAATATCACACAAGGGTTGCGATAGAGAAAAAATATATAATACTATCCGGTGGGTCAATTTTTAGAGGGACATGGACGAAGGTTGAGAGACATGTAGAGGACTTCAAGACGCTTCCAAACATGGTTATAATAGGAAAAAACGGACACCCGAAATCAAAAAGTTATGGCCAAAAACAGTTTTCACCATCCAATGGCCAAAACCCCAATCGCCGCTTTCCAGATCCTCCATCCGACATCGCATCATCCTTATCATCAAAATTACAACAAGAACAAGCAAAACCCTACTACAAAGGATCTATGAAAAAAAAAAATATACTACCCACACACATATTATCCGTTGGGAAAAAAATTACAATATCACACAAGGGGTTGCGATAGAGAAAAATATTATAATACTATCCGGTGGGTCAGTTTTTTTTAGAGGGACAACGAAGATGAGACATGTAGAGACTTCAAGACGCTTTCCAAACATGGTTATAATAGGAAAACGGACACCGAAGTCAAAAAAGTTATGGCCAAAAAAGTTTTTCACCATCCAATGGCCAAAACCCCAATCGCCGCTTCCCATCCTCCATCCGACATCGCCATCCTTGCATCAAAATTACAACAAGAACAAGCAAAAAAACCCTACTACAAAGATCTATGAAAAAAAAATGCCTATACTACCCACACATATTATCCGGGGGAAAAAAACATTACAATATCACACAAGGGGTTGCATAGAGAAAAAAATTATAATACTATCCGTGGGTCAGTTTTTTTAGAGGGACGGCGAAGCTTATGAGACATGTAGAGGACTTCAAGACGCTTTCCAAAACATGGTTATAATAGGAAAACGGACACCCGAAAAAAAGTTATGGCCAAAAAAAAATTTTCACCATCCAATGGCCAAAACCCCAATCGCCGCTTTCCAGATCCTCCATCCCGACATCGCCATCCTTATGATCAAAATTACAACAAGAACAAGCAAAACCCTACTACAAAGATCTATGAAAAAAAAAAAAAATATACTACCCACACATATTATCCGTTGGGGGAAAAACGATTACAATATCACACAAGGGTTGCGATAGAGAAAAAAATTATAATACTATCCGTGGGTCAGTTTTAGAGGGACGGCGAAAGTTATGAGACATGTAGAGGACTTCAAGACGCTTTCCAAACATGGTTATAATAGGAAAACGGACACCCGAAAAAAAGTTATGGCCAAAAAAAAGTTTTCACCATCCAATGGCCAAAACCCCAATCGCCGCTTTCCAGATCCTCCATCCGACATCGCCATCCTCCTTGATCAAAATTACAACAAGAACAAGCAAAAACCCTACTACAAAATGATCTATGAAAAAAAAAAAACCTATACTACCCACACATATTATCCGTTGGGAAAAAATTGACACAATATCACACAAGGGTTGTTGATAGAGAAAAAAATTATAATACTATCCCGGTGGGTCAGTTTTTAGAGGGACGAAAGAAGTCAGAGACATGTAGAGGACTTCAAGACGACTTTCAAACATGGTTATAATAGGAAAAACGGACACCCGAAATCAAAAAAGTTATGGCCAAAAAAAGTTTTTTCACCATCCAATGGCCAAAACCCCAATCGCCGCTTTCCAGATCCTCCATCCGACATCGCCATCCTTGCATCAAAATTACAACAAGAACAAGCAAAAAACCCTACTACAAAGATCTATGAAAAAAAAAAATGCCTATACTACCCACACATATTATCCGTTGGGAAAAACGATTACAATATCACACAAGGGTTGGGATAGAGAAAAAAAATTATAATACTATCCGTGGGTCAATTTTTAGAGGGACGGCGAAGAAGAAAAAAACACACACATGTAGAGGACTTCAAGACGCTTCCAAAACATGGTTATAATAGGAAAAAAACGACACCCGAAATCAAAAGTTATGGCCAAAACAGTTTTTCACCATCCAATGGCCAAAACCCCAATCGCCGCTTTCCAGATCCTCCATCCGACATCGCCATCCTTATGATCAAAATTACAACAAGAACAAGCAAAAACCCTACTACAAAGGATCTATGAAAAAAAAAATGCCTATACTACCCACACATATTATCCGCGTTGGGAAAAACGACACAATATCACACACAGGGGTTGCGATAGAGAAAAAATATTATAATACTATCCGGTGGGTCAGGTTTTAGAGGGACGAAAATGAAGCTATGAGACATGTAGAGAGGACTTCAAGACGCTTTCCAAAACATGGTTATAATAGGAAAAACGGACACCCGAAAGTCAAAAAGTATGGCCAAAAAAAAGTTTTCACCATCCAATGGCCAAAAACCCCAATCGCCAATTTTCAGATCCTCCATCCGACATCGCCATCCTTGCATCAAAATTACAACAAGAACAAGCAAAAACCCTACTACAAAGATCTATGAAAAAAAAAAAATATACTACCCACACATATTATCCGTTGGGAAAAAACGATTACAATATCACACAAGGGTTGCGAGAGAAAAATATTATAATACTATCCCGGTGGGTCAGTTTTTTAGGGACGGACGAAGCTGAGAGAGACATGTAGAGGACTTCAAGACGCTTCCAAAAATGGTTATAATAGGAAAACGACACCCGAAAAAAAGTTATGGCCAAAAAAAGCTTTTCCATCCAATGGCCAAAACCCCAATCGCCGCTTTCCAGATCCTCCATCCGACATCGCCATCCTTGATCAAAATTACAACAAGAACAAGAAAAAAAACCCTACTACAAAGATCTATGAAAAAAAAATGCCTATACTACCCACACATATTATCCGCTGGGGAAAAACGATTACAACATCACACACAGGGTTGGTTGATAGAGAAAAATATTATAATACTATCCGTGGGGTCAATTTTTTAGAGGGACGGCAAAAGCTGTGAGACATGTAGAGGACTTCAAGACGCTTCCAAACATGGTTATAATAGGAAAAACGGACACCGAAGTCAAAAAAAGTATGGCCAAAAAAGTTTTTCACCATCCAATGGCCAAAAACCCCAATCGCCGCTTTCCAGATCCTCCATCCGACATCGCCATCCTTATGATCAAAATTACAACAAGAACAAGCAAAACCCTACTACAAAGGATCTATGAAAAAAAAAATGCCTATACTACCCACACATATTATCCGCTGGGAAAAACGACACAATATCACACAAGGGTTTGATAGAGAAAAAAATATTATAATACTATCCGTGGGTCAGGCTTTTAGAGGGACGGCAAAGGTCATGAGACATGTAGAGGACTTCAAGACGCTTCCAAAACATGGTTATAATAGGAAAACGGACACCCGAAATCAAAAAAAAAGTATGGCCAAAAAAAAAAAAAACACCATCCAATCCAAGGCCAAAACCCCAATCGCCGCTTTCCAGATCCTCCCATCCGACATCGCCATCCTTCCTGATCAAAATTACAACAAGAACAAGCAAAACCCTACTACAAAGTGATCTATGAAAAAAAAATGCCTATACTACCCACACATATTATCCGTTGGGAAAAACGATTACAATATCACACAAGGGTTGCGATAGAGAAAAAATATTATAATACTATCCCGGGTCAATTTTTAGAGGGACGGGCGAAGTTGTGAGACATGTAGTAGAGGACTTCAAGACGCTTTCAAAACATGGTTATAATAGGAAAAAAAAACACCCGAAGTCAAAAAAATGGCCAAAAAAAGCCACCATCCAATGGCCAAAAACCCCAATCGCCGCTTTCCAGATCCTCCATCCGACATCGCCATCCTTATGATCAAAATTACAACAAGAACAAAGAACAAAAAACCCTACTACAAAGGATCTATGAAAAAAAAATGCTATACTACCCACACATATTATCCGGGGGGAAAAACGATTACAATATCACACAAGGGTTGCGAGAGAGAAAAAAATTATAATACTATCCGTGGGTCAGTTTTTAGAGGGGGACGACGAAGCTGTGAGAGACATGTAGAGACTTCAAGACGCTTCCAAAACATGGTTATAATAGGAAAAACGACACCCGAGTCAAAAAGTTATGGCCAAAAAAGTTTTTCACCATCCAATGGCCAAAACCCCAATCGCCGCTTTCCAGATCCTCCATCCGACATCGCTCATCCTTGCGATCAAAATTACAACAAGAACAAGCAAAAACCCTACTACAAAGATCTATGAAAAAAAAAAAATGCCTATACTACCCACTCATATTATCCGTTGGGAAAAACGATTACAATATCACACAAGGGTTGCGAGAGAAAAAATTATAATAATATCCGTGGGTCAATTTTTTAGAGGAGGACGAAAAGTGAGAGATGTAGAGAGGACTTCAAGACGCTTCCAAAAACATGGTTATAATAGGAAAAACGGACACCCGAAAACGTCAAAAAAAGTTATGGCCAAAAACAAGCACCACCATCCAATGGCCAAAACCCCAATCGCCGCTTCCAGATCCTCCATCCCGACATCGCCATCCTTGCATCAAAAAATTACAACAAGAACAAGCAAAACCCTACTACAAAGGATCTATGAAAAAAAAATGCCTATACTACCCACACATATTATCCGTTGGGAAAAAACATTACAATATCACACAAGGGTTGCGATAGAGAAAAAAAATTATAATACTATCCGGTGGGTCAGTTTTTAGAGGGACGACGAAAGTTGTGAGAGACATGTAGAGGACTTCAAGACGCTTTCAAACATGGTTATAATAGGAAAAACGACACCCGAAAAAGTCAAAAAAGTTATGGCCAAAAAAAAGTTTTTTCACCATCCAATGGCCAAAACCCCAATCGCCGCTTTCCAGATCCTCCATCCGACATCGCCATCCTTATGATCAAAATTACAACAAGAACAAGCAAAACCCTACTACAAAGGATCTATGAAAAAAAAAAATGCCTATACTACCCACACATATTATCCGTTGGGAAAAACGACACAATATCACACAAGGGTTGGTATAGAGAAAAAAAATTATAATACTATCCGTGGTCAGTTTTTTTTTTTTAGGGACGACGAAGTTGTGAGACATGTAGAGGACTTCAAGACGCTTTCAAACATGGTTATAATAGGAAAACGGACACCCGAAATAAAAAGTTATGGCCAAAAACAGTTTTCACCATCCAATGGCCAAAAACCCCAATCGCCATTTCCAGATCCTCCATCCGACATCGCCATCCTCATGATCAAAATTACAACAAGAACAAGCAAAAAAACCTACTACAAAGATCTATGAAAAAAAAATGCCTATACTACCCACACATATTATCCGCTGGGGGAAAACGACATAAACATCACACAAGGGTTTGATAGAGAAAAAAATATTATAATACTATCCGTGGGGGGGTTTTTAGAGGGACGGACGAAGTCAGAGACATGTAGAGACTTCAAGACGACTTTCAAAACATGGTTATAATAGGAAAAAAAGACACCCGAAAGTCAAAAAGTTATGGCCAAAAAAGTTTTCACCATCCAATGGCCAAAACCCCAATCGCCGCTTTCCAGATCCTCCATCCGACATCGCTCATCCTTAAGATCAAAATTACAACAAGAACAAGCAAAACCCTACTACAAAGGATCTATGAAAAAAAAATGCCTATACTACCCACACATATTATCCGTTGGGAAAAACGATTACAATATCACACAAGGGTTGGTGATAGAGAAAAAATTATAATACTATCCGGTGGGTCAGTTTTAGAGGGACGACGAAGGTTGAGAGACATGTAGAGGACTTCAAGACGACGCTCCAAAAACATGGTTATAATAGGAAAAAACGACACACACCCGAAGTCAAAAGTTATGGCCAAAAAAAGTTTTCACCATCCAATGGCCAAAACCCCAATCGCCGCTTTCCAGATCCTCCATCCGACATCGCCATCCTTGCGATCAAAATTACAAAAAGAACAAGAACAAGCAAAACCCTACTACAAAGGATCTATGAAAAAAAAAATGCCTATACTACCCACACATATTATATCCGTTGGGAAAAACGATTACAATATCACACAAGGGTTGGGATAGAGAAAAAAAATTATAATACTATCCTATATGGGTCAGGGTTTTTTTTAGGACGGAGCTGTGAGACATGTAGAGGACTTCAAGACGTTTCCAAAACATGGTTATAATAGGAAAACGGACACCGAGTCAAAAAAGTTATGGCCAAAAAAAAAAATTTTCACCATCCAATGGCCAAAACCCCAATCGCCGCTTTCCAGATCCTCCATCCGACATCGCCATCCTCCTCAAATCAAAATTACAACAAGAACAAGCAAAAAACCCTACTACAAAGATCTATGAAAAAAAAAAAATGAAAAAATACTACCCACACATATTATCCGTTGGGGAAAAACGATTACAATATCACACAAGGGTTGCGATAGAGAAAAAAAATTATTATAATACTATCCGGTGGGTCAATTTTTTTTTACGACGAAAAGCAATGAGACATGTAGAGGACTTCAAGACGCTTTCCAAACATGGTTATAATAGGAAAAAACGGACACCCGAGTCAAAAAAAAGTATGGCCAAAAAAATTTTCACCATCCAATGGCCAAAACCCCAATCGCCGCTTTCCATCCTCCATCCGACATCGCCATCCTTGCGATCAAAATTACAACAAGAACAAGCAAAACCCTACTACAAAGGATCTATGAAAAAAAATGCCTATACTACCCACACATATTATCCGTTGGGAAAAAAAACAACAATATCACACAAGGGTTGCGATAGAGAAAAAAATATTATAATAATATATCCCTGGGTCAGGCTTTTTTTAGAGGGACGACGAAGGAAAGAGACATGTAGAGGACTTCAAGACGCTTTCCAAAACATGGTTATAATAGGAAAACGGACACCCGAAATCAAAAGTTATGGCCAAAAAAAACCACCATCCAATGGCCAAAACCCCAATCGCCGCTTTCCAGATCCTCCATCCGACATCGCCATCCTTATGATCAAAATTACAACAAGAACAAGCAAAACCCTACTACAAAGATCTATGAAAAAAAAATGCCTATACTACCCACACATATTATCCGTTGGGAAAAAAACGATTACAATATCACACAAGGGTTGCGATAGAGAAAAAAAATTATAATACTATCCCGGGGGTCAATTTTTTTAGAGGGACGAAGAAGCTGTGAGACATGTAGAGGACTTCAAGACGCTTCCAAAACATGGTTATAATAGGAAAAACGGACACCGAAGTCAAAAGTTATGGCCAAAAAAGTTTTTCACCATCCAATGGCCAAAAACCCCAATCGCCGCTTTCCAGATCCTCCATCCGACATCGCCATCCTTATGATCAAAAAATTACAACAAGAACAAGCAAAAAAAAAAACTACAAAGATCTATGAAAAAAAAAATGCCTATACTACCCACACATATTATCCGTTGGGAAAAACGACACAATATCACACAGGGTTGGTTGATAGAGAAAAAATTATAATAATACTATCCGGTGGGTCAGTTTTAGAGGGACGGCGAAGTGAGAGACATGTAGAGGACTTCAAGACGCTTTCCAAACATGGTTATAATAGGAAAAACGGACACCCGAAAGTCAAAAAGTTATGGCCAAAAAAAAACAGCACCATCCAATGGCCAAAACCCCAATCGCCGCTTTCCAGATCCTCCATCCGACATCGCCATCCTCCTCATGATCAAAATTACAACAAGAACAAGCAAAACCCTACTACAAAGATCTATGAAAAAAAAAACTGCCTATACTACCCACACATATTATCCGTTGGGAAAAACGACACAATATCACACAAGGGTTGCGATAGAGAAAAATATTATAATACTATCCGTGGGGTCAGTTTTTTAGAGGGACGGCGAAAAGCTCATGAGACATGTAGAGGACTTTCAAGACGCTTTCAAACATGGTTATAATAGGAAAAACGGACACCCGAAATAAAAAGTTATGGCCAAAAAAAAATTTTCACCATCCAATGGCCAAAACCCCAATCGCCGCTTTCCAGATCCTCCATCCGACATCGCCATCCTTGCGATCAAAATTACAACAAGAACAAGCAAAACCCTACTACAAAGATCTATGAAAAAAAAAATGCCTATACTACCCACACATATTATCCGTTGGGAAAAAACACAACATCACACAAGGGTTGCGATAGAGAGAAAAAAATTATAATACTATCCGGGGGGGTTTTTTTAGAGGGACGAAAGCTTGAGAGATGTGTAGAGGACTTCAAGACGCTTCCAAAACATGGTTATAATAGGAAAACGGACACCCCGAAATAAAAGTTATGGCCAAAAAAAAAAAATTTCACCATCCAATGGCCAAAACCCCAATCGCCGCTTTCCATCCTCCATCCGACATCGCCATCCTTGCGATCAAAATTACAACAAGAACAAGCAAAACCCTACTACAATAGATCTATGAAAAAAAAATGCCTACTACCCACACATATTATTATCCGCTTGGGAAAAAAACGATTAATATCACACAGGGTTGATATAGAGAAAAATATTATAATACTATCCGTGGGTCAGTTTTTAGAGGGACGACGAAGCAGAGACATGTAGAGGACTTCAAGACGCTTTCCAAAACATGGTTATAATAGGAAAACGACACCCGAAACCAAAAAAGTTATGGCCAAAAAAAGCTTTTCACCATCCAATGGCCAAAACCCCAATCGCCGCTTTCCAGATCCTCCATCCGACATCGCCATCCTTGCGATCAAAATTACAACAAGAACAAGCAAAAACCCTACTACAAAGGATCTATGAAAAAAAAAATGCCTACTACCCACACATATTATCCGCTGGGAAAAAAACGATTACAATATCACACAAGGGTTGGAGAGAGAGAAAAAATTATAATACTATCCGGGGGGGTCAGGTTTTTAGAGGGACGACGAAGCTATGAGACATGTAGAGGACTTCAAGACGCTTCAAACATGGTTATAATAGGAAAAACGGACACACCCGAAATAATCAAAAAGTTATGGCCAAAAAAAGTTTTCCATCCAATGGCCAAAACCCCAATCGCCGCTTTCCAGATCCTCCATCCGACATCGCCATCCTTATGATCAAAATTACAACAAGAACAAGCAAAACCCTACTACAAAGATCTATGAAAAAAAATGCCTATACTACCCACACATATTATCCGTTGGGAAAAAATGATTACAATATCACACAAGGGTTGCGATAGAGAAAAAAAATTATAATACTATCCGGTGGGTCAATTTTTTAGAGGGACGGACGAAAGCTTATAGAGACATGTAGAGACTTCAAGACGACTTCCAAACATGGTTATAATAGGAAAAAATGACAATCCGAAACCAAAAAAAAAGTTATGGCCAAAAAAGTTTTCACCATCCAATGGCCAAAACCCCAATCGCCGCTTTCCAGATCCTCCATCCGACATCGCCATCCTTGCATCAAAAATTACAACAAGAACAAGCAAAACCCTACTACAAAGATCTATGAAAAAAAAATGCCTATACTACCCACCACATATTATCCGTTGGGAAAAAACGACAAATATCACACAAGGGTTTATGATAGAGAAAAAAATATATAATACTATCCGGTGGGTCAAGTTTTAGAGGGACGACGAAAGCTGTGAGACATGTAGAGGACTTCAAGACGCTTCCAAAACATGGTTATAATAGGAAAAACGGACACCCGAAAGTCAAAAGTTATGGCCAAAAAAAGTTTTCACCATCCAATGGCCAAAAAACCCCAATCGCCGCTTTCCAGATCCTCCATCCCACATCGCCATCCTTGCGATCAAAATTACAACAAGAACAAGAAAAACCCTACTACAAAGATCTATGAAAAAAAAAATGCCTATACTACCCACACATATTATCCGTTGGGGAAAAACGACACAATATCACACAAGGGTTGTGATAGAGAAAAATATTATAATACTATCCGGTGGGTCAGTTTTTAGAGGGACGACGAAAGCTGAGACATGTAGAGGACTTCAAGACGCTTCCAAAACATGGTTATAATAGGAAAAAACGGACACCGAAATCAAAAGTTATGGCCAAAAAAAGTTTTTCCATCCAATGGCCAAAAAACCCCAATCGCCGCTTTCCAGATCCTCCATCCGACATCGCTCATCCTTGCATCAAAATTACAACAAGAACAAGCAAAACCCTACTACAACAATGATCTATGAAAAAAAAAATGCCTATACTACCCACACATATTATCCGTTGGGAAAAAAACAACAACATCACACAAGGGTTGGGTGAGAGAGAAAAAAATTATAATACTATCCGGTGGGTCAGGCTTTTTAGAGGGACGACGAAAAGTTGTGAGACATGTAGAGGACTTCAAGACGACTTCCAAAACATGGTTATAATAGGAAAAACGGACACCCGAAGTCAAAAGTTATGGCCAAAAAAGCCACCATCCATCCAATGGCCAAAACCCCAATCGCCGCTTTCCAGATCCTCCATCCGACATCGCCATCCTTGCGATCAAAATTACAACAAGAACAAGCAAAACCCCTACTACAAAGGATCTATGATGAAAAAATGCCTATGCCTATACTACCCACACATATTATCCGTTGGGAAAAAACGATTACAATATCACACAAGGGTTGCGATAGAGAAAAATATTATAATACTATCCGTGGGGGTCAGTTTTTAGAGGGACGGCGAAGCTGTGAGACATGTAGAGACTTCAAAGACGCTTCCAAAACATGGTTATAATAGGAAAAAACGGACACCGAAATCAAAAGTTATGGCCAAAAAAAAGTTTTCACATCCAATGGCCAAAAACCCCAATCGCCGCTTTCCAGATCCTCCATCCGACATCGCCATCCTCATGATCAAAATTACAAAATTAAGAAACAAGCAAAACCCTACTACAAAGGATCTATGAAAAAAAAAAATGCTATACTACCCACACATATTATCCGTTGGGAAAAAAATTACAATATCACACAAGGGTTGCATAGAGAAAAAAATTATAATACTATATCCATCCGGGTCATTTTTTTAGAGGACGACGAAGACATGAGACATGTAGAGGACTTCAAGACGACGCTTCCAAACATGGTTATAATAGGAAAAAAACGGACACCCGAAATCAAAAGTTATGGCCAAAAAAGTTTTCACATCCAATGGCCAAAAACCCCAATCGCCGCTTTCCAGATCCTCCATCCGACATCGCCATCCTTATGATCAAAAAATACAACAAGAACAAGCAAAACCCTACTACAAAGATCTATGAAAAAAATGCCTATACTACCCACACATATTATCCGTTGGGAAAAACGACACAACATCACACAAGGGGTTGGAGATAGAGAAAAATATTATAATACTATCCGGGTGGGTCGGTTTTAGAGGGACGGCGGTCAGAGACATGTAGAGGACTTCAAGACGCTTCCAAAACATGGTTATAATAGGAAAACGGACACCGAAAAAAAAAGTATGGCCAAAAAAAAAATTTCACCATCCAATGGCCAAAACCCCAAATCGCCGCTTTCCATCCTCCATCCGACATCGCCATCCTTGCATCAAAATTACAACAAGAACAAAGCCAAAAACCCTACTACAAAGATCTATGAAAAAAAAAAATGCTATACTACCCACACATATTATCCGTTGGGAAAAACGACACAATATCACACAAGGGTTGGATAGAGAAAAATATTATAATACTATCCGGTGGTCAATTTTTTAGAGGGACGGACGGTTAAGAGAGACATGTAGAGGACTTCAAGACGCTTCCAAAACATGGTTATAATAGGAAAACGGACACCCGAAAGTCAAAAGTATGGCCAAAAAAAAATTTTCATCCAATGGCCAAAACCCCATCGCCGCTTTCCAGATCCTCCATCCGACATCGCCATCCTCATGATCAAAAAATACAACAAGAACAAGCAAAAACCTACTACAAAGGATCTATGAAAAAAAAAATGCCTATACTACCCACACATATTATCCGTTGGGAAAAAAAAACGATTACAATATCACACAAGGGTTGGGTGAGAGAGAAAAAAATTATAATACTATCCGGTCCGGTCAATTTTTAGGGACGGGAAAGCGTAGAGAGAGACATGTAGAGGACTTCAAGACGCTTCCAAAACATGGTTATAATAGGAAAACGGACACCGAAGTCAAAAAAGTTATGGCCAAAAAAAAAAACAATCACCATCCAATGGCCAAAAACCCAATCGCCGCTTTCCAGATCCTCCATCCGACATCGCCATCCTTATGATCAAAATTACAACAAGAACAAGCAAAAACCCTACTACAAAGATCTATGAAAAAAAAATGCCTATACTACCCACACATATTATCCGTTGGGAAAAACGATTACAATATCACACAAGGGTTGGATAGAGAAAAAATTATTATAATACTATCCGGGTGGGTCAGTTTTTTTAGAGGGACGACGAAGTCAATGAGACATGTAGAGGACTTCAAGACGCTTCCAAACATGGTTATAATAGGAAAAACGGACACCCGAAAAAAAAAGTTATGGCCAAAAAAAGTTTTCACCATCCAATGGCCAAAACCCCAATCGCCGCTTTCCAGATCCTCCATCCCATCCGACATCGCCATCCTCCTGATCAAAAAATACAACAAGAACAAGCAAAAAAACTACTACAAAGATCTATGAAAAAAAAAAAAATATACTACCCACACATATTATCCGTTGGGAAAAACGACATAATATCACACAAGGGTTGCGATAGAGAAAAATATTATAATACTATCCGTGGGTCAATTTTTTAGAGGGACGGACGAAGTTATGAGACATGTAGAGAGACTTCAAGACGCTTCAAAAACATGGTTATAATAGGAAAACGGACACCCGAAAAAAAAGTTATGGCCAAAAAAAAAAACACCATCCAATGGCCAAAACCCCAATCGCCAAATTCCAGATCCTCCATCCGACATCGCCATCCTTGCATCAAAATTACAACAAGAACAAGCAAAACCCTACTACAAAAGATCTATGAAAAAAAATGCCTATACTACCCACACATATTATCCGTTGGGAAAAAACGACACAATATCACACAAGGGTTGGATAGAGAAAAAAATTATTATAATACTATCCGGGGTCATTTTTAGGGACGGAAAAGTGAGACACATGTAGAGACTTCAAGACGCTTTCCAAAACATGGTTATAATAGGAAAAACGACACCCGAAAATCAAAAAGTTATGGCCAAAAAAAAAGCCACCATCCAATGGCCAAAACCCCAATCGCCGCTTTCCAGATCCTCCATCCGACATCGCCATCCTTGCTTATCATCAAAATTACAACAAGAACAAGCAAAACCCTACTACAAAGGATCTATGAAAAAAAAATGCCTATACTACCCACACATATTATCCGTTGGGAAAAAAAAAATTACAATATCACACAAGGGTTGCGATAGAGAAAAAAATATTATAATACTATCCGGTGGGTCAGTTTTTAGAGGACGACGAAGTTATGAGACATGTAGAGGACTTCAAGACGCTTCCAAACATGGTTATAATAGGAAAACGGACACCCGAAGTCAAAAAAGTTATGGCCAAAAATAGTTTTCACCATCCAATGGCCAAAAAACCCAATCGCCGCTTTCCAGATCCTCCATCCGACATCGCCATCATCCTTGCGATCAAAATTACAACAAGAACAAGCAAAAAACCCTACTACAAAGATCTATGAAAAAAAAATGCCTATACTACCCACACATATTATCCGCTTGGGAAAAAACGATTACAATATCACACAAGGGTTGCATGAGAGAAAAAAATTATAATACTATCCTATCCGGGTCATTTTTTTTAGGGACGAAGAAAGCTAGAGACATGTAGAGGACTTCAAGACGCTTCCAAAACATGGTTATAATAGGAAAAAACGACACCGAAAAAAAAAAAAGTTATGGCCAAAAAAGTTTTCACCATCCAAATGCCAAAAACCCCAATCGCCGCTTTCCAGATCCTCCATCCGACATCGCCATCCTTATGATCAAAATTACAACAAGAACAAGCAAAACCCTACTATACAAAGATCTATGAAAAAAAAAAAATATACTACCCACACATATTATCCGTTGGGAAAAAAATTACAATATCACACAAGGGGTTGTAGAGAGAAAAAATATTATAATACTATCCGGGGGGTCAGTTTTAGAGGGACGACGAAGTTGCGAGAGACATGTAGAGGACTTCAAGACGCTTCCAAAACATGGTTATAATAGGAAAAACGGACACCCGAAAAAAAAAAGTTATGGCCAAAAAACAAACACCATCCAATGGCCAAAACCCCAATCGCCGCTTTCCATATCCTCCATCCGACATCGCTCATCCTTGCATCAAAATTACAACAAGAACAAGCAAAACCCTACTACAAAGGATCTATGAAAAAAAAAATGCCTATACTACCCACACATATTATCCGTTGGGAAAAACGATTACAATATCACACAAGGGTTGGATAGAAAAATATTATAATAATATATCCGTGGGTCAATTTTTTTTAGGGGACGGCGGTTATGAGACATGTAGAGGACTTCAAGACGACGTTCCAAAACATGGTTATAATAGGAAAACGGACACCGAAACAAAAAAAATGGCCAAAAAAAAAAAAATGGCCAAAAACAGTTTTACCATCCAATGGCCAAAACCCCAATCGCCGCTTTCCAGATCCTCCATCCGACATCGCCATCCTTGATCAAAATTACAACAAGAACAAGCAAAACCCTACTACAAAGATCTATGAAAAAAAAAATGCCTATACTACCCACACATATTATCCGTTGGGAAAAAAAATTACAACATCACACACAAGGGTTGCGATAGAGAAAAAAATTATAATACTATCTATCCGGGTGGGTCAATTTTTTAGGGGACAAAGTGAGACATGTAGAGGACTTCAAGACGAGACTTTCCAAACATGGTTATAATAGGAAAAACGGACACCGAAAAAAAAAAATGGCCAAAAAAAGCTTTTCACCATCCAATCCAATGGCAAAACCCCAATCGCCGCTTTCCAGATCCTCCATCCGACATCGCCATCCTTGCATATCAAAAATTACAACAAGAACAAGCAAAACCCTACTACAAAGATCTATGAAAAAAAAAATGCTATACTACCCACACACATATATTATTATCCGTTGGGAAAAACGATTACAATATCACACAAGGGTTAGGAGAGAGAAAAATATTATAATACTATCCGGTGGGGGTCAATTTTAGAGGGACGACGAAGTTGTGAGACATGTAGAGGACTTCAAGACGCTTTCCAAAACATGGTTATAATAGGAAAAAAAACACCCGAAAGTCAAAAAGTTATGGCCAAAAAAAAAAAGTCACCATCCAATGGCCAAAACCCCAATCGCCGCTTTTT
Organism: Stenogyne calaminthoides; assembly: GCA_037126765.1. NCBI lineage: Eukaryota > Viridiplantae > Streptophyta > Magnoliopsida > Lamiales > Lamiaceae > Stenogyne > Stenogyne calaminthoides. The sequence goes on from JBBCBC010000010.1 coordinate 13,239,236, forward strand.
CCAGATCCTCCATCCGACATCGCCATCCTTATGATCAAAATTACAACAAGAACAAGCAAAACCCTACTACAAAGGATCTATGAAAAAAAAAAAAAATGCCTATACCCACACATATTATCCGTTGGGAAAAAACGATTACAATATCACACAAGGGTTGGGTGATAGAGAAAAAATATTATAATACTATCCGGTGGGTCAGTTTTAGAGGGACGACGAAAAGCTAAGAGAGATGTATGTAGAGACTTCAAGACGCGCCAAACATGGTTATAATAGGAAAAAAAAAAGACACCCGAAAAAAAAAGTTATGGCCAAAAAAAAAATTCACCATCCAATGGCCAAAACCCCAATCGCCGCTTTCCAGATCCTCCATCCGACATCGCCATCCTTGCATCAAAATTACAACAAGAACAAGCAAAACCCTACTACAAAGATCTATGAAAAAAAAAAATTATACTACCCACACATATTATCCGTTGGGAAAAAAACGACAAAAATATCACACAAGGGTTGCGATAGAGAGAAAAAATTATAATACTATCCGGGGGGTCATTTTTAGAGGGATGGGAAGCTGAGAGACATGTAGAGGACTTCAAGACGCTTTCCAAAACATGGTTATAATAGGAAAAAACGACACCCGAGTCAAAAAGTTATGGCCAAAAAAAGTTTTTCACCATCCAATGGCCAAAACCCCAATCGCCGCTTTCCATCCTCCATCCGACATCGCCATCCTTGCGATCAAAATTACAACAAGAACAAGCAAAAAACCCTACTACAAAGATCTATGAAAAAAATGCCTATACTACCCACACATATTATCCGTTGGGAAAAAAAATTACAACATCACACAAGGGTTGGGATAGAGAAAAAATTATAATACTATCCGTGGGGTCATTTTTTTTAGGACGAAAAAAAGTTGTGAGACATGTAGAGGACTTCAAGACGCTTTTCAAAACATGGTTATAATAGGAAAACGGACACCCGAAAAAAAAAAGTATGGCCAAAAAAAAACACACCATCCAAATGGCCAAAAACCCCAATCGCCGCTTTCCAGATCCTCCATCCGACATCGCCATCCTTATGATCAAAATTACAACAAGAACAAGCAAAACCCTACTACAAAGATCTATGAAAAAAAAAAAACCTATACTACCCACACATATTATCCGCCGGGGAAAAACGATTACAAATATCACACAAGGGGTTGGGTTGATAGAGAAAAAAAATTATAATACTATCCGGTGGGTCAGTTTTTTTAGGGACGGCGAAGAAGTGAGACATGTAGAGGACTTTCTTCAAGACGCTTTCCAAACATGGTTATAATAGGAAAACGACACCGAAAGTCAAAAAGTTATGGCCAAAAAAAAATTTTCACCATCCAATGGCCAAAAAAACCCAATCGCCGCTTTCCAGATCCTCCATCCGACATCGCCATCCTTATGATCAAAATTACAACAAGAACAAGCAAAACCCTACTACAAAGGATCTATGAAAAAAAATGCCTATACTACCCACTCATATTATCCGCTTGGGAAAAAAAATTACAATATCACACAAGGGGTTGGGCGATAGAGAAAAAAAAATTATAATACTATCCGGTGGGGGTCAATTTTTTTAGAGGGACGACGGGTTATGAGACATGTAGAGGACTTCAAGACGCTTTCCAAAAACATGGTTATAATAGGAAAACGGACACCCGAAATCAAAAGTTATGGCCAAAAAAATTTTTCCATCCAATGGCCAAAAACCCCAATCGCCAATTTCCAGATCCTCCATCCGACATCGCCATCCTTCCCTCCATCCGATCAAAATTACAACAAGAACAAGCAAAAACCTACTACAAAGATCTATGAAAAAAAAAAAATGCCTATACTACCCACACATATTATCCGTTGGGAAAAAATTACAATATCACACAAGGGGTTGCGATAGAGAAAAAATATTATAATACTATCCGGGGTCAGTTTTTAGAGGGACAAGACAAGCTAGAGACATGTAGAGGACTTCAAGACGCTTCCAAACATGGTTATAATAGGAAAAAAATGGACACCCGAAATCAAAAAGTTATGGCCAAAAAAAAGCCACCATCCAATGGCCAAAACCCCAATCGCCGCTTTCCAGATCCTCCATCCGACATCGCCATCCTTCCCATCAAAAAATTACAACAAGAACAAGCAAAAACCCTACTACAAAGATCTATGAAAAAAAAAAAAATATATACTACCCACACATATTATCCGCTGGGAAAAACGATTACAATATCACACAAGGGTTGCGATAGAGAAAAAAAATTATAATACTATATCTATCCGGTCAATTTTAGAGGGACGACGAAGTTGTGAGACATGTAGAGGACTTCAAGACGACTCCAAAACATGGTTATAATAGGAAAAACGGACACCCGAAAAAAAAAAGTTATGGCCAAAAAAAAGCCACCATCCAATGGCCAAAAACCCCAATCGCCGCTTTCCAGATCCTCCATCCGACATCGCCATCCTTGCGATCAAAATTACAACAAGAACAAGCAAAACCCTACTACAAAGGATCTATGAAAAAAAAAAATGCCTATACTACCCACACATATTATCCGTTGGGAAAAAACGACACAACATCACACAAGGGTTGCGATAGAGAAAAAATTATAATACTATCCTATGGGTCAGGCTTTTAGAGGGACGGACGAAAGAGAGAGACATGTAGAGGACTTCAAGACGCTTCAAACATGGTTATAATAGGAAAAAAATGGACACCCGAAGTCAAAAAAGTTATGGCCAAAAAAAATTTTCACCATCCAATGGCCAAAACCCCAATCGCCATTTTCCAGATCCTCCATCCGACATCGCCATCCTTATGATCAAAATTACAACAAGAACAAGCAAAACCCTACTACAAAGGATCTATGAAAAAAAAAATGCCTATACTACCCACACATATTATCCGTTGGGAAAAAACGATTACAATATCACACAAGGGTTATGATAGAGAAAAAATATTATAATACTATCCGTGGGTCAGTTTTTTTTAGGGGGACGGAAAGCTTGAGACATGTAGAGGACTTCAAGACGCTTCCAAAACATGGTTATAATAGGAAAAACGGACACCCGAAAAAAAAAGTTATGGCCAAAAAAGTTTTCACCATCCAATGGCCAAAAAAACCAATCGCCATTTCCAGATCCTCCATCCGACATCGCCATCCTTATGATCAAAATTACAACAAGAACAAGCAAAACCCTACTACAAAGATCTATGAAAAAAAAATGCTATACTACCCACACATATTATCCGTTGGGAAAAAACGATTACAATATCACACAAGGGTTGGGTTATATAGAGAAAAATATTATAATACTATCCGTGGGTCAGTTTTTTAGAGGGACGACGAAGCTGTGAGACATGTAGAGGACTTCAAGACGACTTTCCAAAATGGTTATAATAGGAAAAAAAACAACACCGAAAAAGTAAAAAGTTATGGCCAAAAAAGTTTTCACCATCCAATGGCCAAAACCCCAATCGCCGCTTTCCAGATCCTCCATCCGACATCGCCATCCTTGCGATCAAAAAATTACAAACAAGAACAAGCAAAACCCTACTACAAAGATCTATGAAAAAAAATGCCTATACTACCCACTCATATTATCCGTTGGGAAAAAAATTACAATATCACACAAGGGTTGCGAGAAAAAAAATTATAATACTATCCGTGGGGTCAATTTTAGAGGGACGACGAAGCTTGTGAGACATGTAGAGGACTTCAAGACGCTTCCAAACATGGTTATAATAGGAAAAACGACAACCGAAATCAAAAAAAGTATGGCCAAAAAATGGCCAAAACAGTTTTCCATCCAATGGCCAAAACCCCAATCGCCGCTTTCCAGATCCTCCATCCGACATCGCCATCCTTGCGATCAAAATTACAACAAGAACAAGCAAAACCCTACTACAAAGATCTATGAAAAAAAAAATGCCTATACTACCCACACATATTATCCGTTGGGGAAAAACGATTACAATATCACACAAGGGTTGGGCGATAGAGAAAAATATATAATACTATCCGGGGGGTCAGTTTTAGAGGGACGAAAAGCTGTGAGACATGTAGAGGACTTCAAGACGCTTCCAAAAACATGGTTATAATAGGAAAAAAGACACCGAAAGTCAAAAGTTATGGCCAAAAAAAAAACACCATCCAATGGCCAAAAAAACCCAATCGCCGCTTTTCCAGATCCTCCATCCGACATCGCCATCCTTACATCAAAATTACAACAAGAACAAGCAAAACCCTACTACAAAGATCTATGAAAAAAAATGCCTATACTACCCACACATATTATCCGTTGGGAAAAACGATTACAATATCACACAAGGGTTGGGATAGAGAAAAAAAAATTATAATACTATCCGGTGGGTCAGTTTTTTTAGAGGGACGGCGAAGCTTTGAGACATGTAGAGGACTTCAAGACGCTTCCAAACATGGTTATAATAGGAAAAACGGACACCGAAAAAAAAAGTTATGGCCAAAAAAGCTTTTCACCATCCAATGGCCAAAACCCCAATCGCCATTTCCATCCTCCTCCATCCGACATCGCCATCCTTGCATCAAAATTACAACAAGAACAAGCAAAAAAACCTACTACAAAGATCTATGAAAAAAAAAATGCCTATACTACCCACACATATTATCCGTTGGGAAAAAACGATTACAATATCACACAAGGGTTGGAGAGAGAGAAAAAATTATAATACTATCCCGTGGGTCAGTTTTTTAGAGGGACGGAAAAGCTGTGAGACATGTAGAGGACTTCAAAGACGCTTTCAAACATGGTTATAATAGGAAAAAACGGACACCGAAATCAAAAAGTTATGGCCAAAAAAAGCCACCATCCAATGGCCAAAAACCCCAATCGCCGCTTTCCAGATCCTCCATCCGACATCGCCATCCTTATGATCAAAATTACAACAAGAACAAGCAAAACCCTACTACAAAGGATCTATGAAAAAAAAAATGCTATACTACCCACACATATTATCCGTTGGGAAAAACGACACAACATCACACAAGGGTTGGTTGATAGAGAAAAATATTATAATACTATCCTATCCGTGGGTTTTTTAGAGGGACGACGGTGCTATGAGACATGTAGAGGACTTCAAGACGCTTCCAAAACATGGTTATAATAGGAAAACGGACAAAAAAGTCAAAAAAGTTATGGCCAAAAAAAGCTTTTCACCATCCAATGGCCAAAAACCCCAATCGCCAATTTCCCAGATCCTCCATCCGACATCGCCATCCTTATGATCAAAATTACAACAAGAACAAGCAAAAAAACTACTACAAAGGATCTATGAAAAAAAAAAATGCCTATACTACCCACACATATTATCCGTTGGGGGAAAAACGATTACAACATCACACAAGGGTTGTGATAGAGAAAAAAAAATTATAATACTATCCGGTGGGGGTCAAGGCTTTTTAGGGACGAAAGTCGTTGAGAGACATGTAGAGGACTTCAAGACGCTTCCAAAACATGGTTATAATAGGAAAAACGGACACCCGAAATCAAAAGTTATGGCCAAAAAAATAAAACACCATCCAATGGCCAAAAACCCCAATCGCCGCTTTCCAGATCCTCCATCCGACATCGCCATCCTTGCATCATCAAAATTACAAATTAAGAACAAGCAAAAAACCTACTACAAGGATCTATGAAAAAAAAATGCCTATACTACCCACACATATTATCCGTTGGGAAAAAACGACACAAATATCACACACAGGGTTTATGATAGAGAAAAAAAATTATAATACTATCCGTGGGGTCAGTTTTTAGAGGGACGAAGGGCTTGAGACATGTAGAGGACTTCAAGACAAGACGCTTTCAAACATGGTTATAATAGGAAAAACGGACACCGAAAGTCAAAAAAATGGCCAAAAACAATTTTCACCATCCAATGGCCAAAACCCCAATCGCCGCTTTCCAGATCCTCCATCCCACATCGCCATCCTTATGATCAAAATTACAACAAGAACAAAGCAAAACCCTACTACAAAGGATCTATGAAAAAAAAATGCCTATACTACCCACACATATTATCCGTTGGGAAAAACGATTACAATATCACACAAGGGGTTGCGATAGAGAAAAATATTATAATACTATCCTATCCGGTCAGGGTTTTTTTTAGGACGACGAAAGCAAGAGACATGTAGAGGACTTCAAGACGCTTTCAAAACATGGTTATAATAGGAAAAAAACGGACACCCGAAAGTCAAAAGTTATGGCCAAAAAACAGTTTTCACCATCCAATGGCCAAAACCCCAATCGCCGCTTCCAGATCCTCCATCCGACATCGCCATCCTCCTTATCCTTAATCAAAAATTACAACAAGAACAAGCAAAAAACCTACTACAAAGGATCTATGAAAAAAAAAAAATGCCTATACTACCCACACATATTATCCGTTGGGAAAAAACGATTAACATCACACAAGGGTTGGTTGATAGAGAAAAAATATTATAATACTATCCGGTGGGGTCAGTTTTAGAGGGACGACGAAGGTTTATGAGACATGTAGAGGACTTCAAAGACGCTTTCCAAAACATGGTTATAATAGGAAAACGACACCCGAAATCAAAAGTTATGGCCAAAAAAAAGCCACCATCCAATGGCCAAAAAACCCCAATCGCCGCTTTCCAGATCCTCCATCCATCATCGCCATCCTTATGATCAAAATTACAACAAGAACAAGCAAAAAACCCTACTACAAAGGATCTATGAAAAAAAAATGCCTATACTACCCACACATATTATCCGTTGGGAAAAACGACAACAACATCACACAAGGGTTGCGAGAGAGAAAAAAATTATAATACTATCCCGGTGGGTCAGTTTTTTAGAGGGACGACGGACGAAGTTGTTGAGACATGTAGAGGACTTCAAGACGCTTCCAAAACATGGTTATAATAGGAAAAAAACGGACACCGAAAAAAAAAAAAAGTTATGGCCAAAAAACAGCCACCATCCAATGGCCAAAACCCCAATCGCCGCTTTCCAGATCCTCCATCCGACATCGCCATCCTTATGATCAAAATTACAACAAGAACAAGCAAAAAACCCTACTACAAAGATCTATGAAAAAAAAAAACCTATACTACCCACACATATTATCCGTTGGGAAAAACGATTACAATATCACACAAGGGTTGGGTGATAGAGAAAAATATTATAATACTATCCGTGGGGGTCAATTTTTTTTTTTAACGACGGAAGCGAGAGACATGTAGAGGACTTCAAGACGCTTCCAAACATGGTTATAATAGGAAAAACGACACACCCGAAATCAAAAGTTATGGCCAAAAAAATTTTTTTTCACCATCCAATGGCCAAAACCCCAATCGCCGCTTTCCAGATCCTCCATCCGACATCGCCATCCTTGCGATCAAAATTACAACAAGAACAAGCAAAACCCTACTACAAAGGATCTATGAAAAAAAAAATGCTATACTACCCACATATATATCCGTTGGGAAAAACGATTACAATATCACACAAGGGTTGCGATAGAGAAAAAATATTATAATACTATCCGTGGGTCAGTTTTTTTTTAGGGACGGCAAAGTTATGAGACATGTAGAGGACTTCAAGACGCTTCCAAACATGGTTATAATAGGAAAACGGACACCGAAATCAAAAGTTATGGCCAAAAAAAAAATTTTTTTCACATCCAATGGCCAAAACCCCAATCGCCGCTTTCCAGATCCTCCATCCGACATCGCCATCCTTGCGATCAAAATTACAACAAGAACAAGCAAAACCCTACTACAAAGATCTATGAAAAAAAAAAATATATACTACCCACACATATTATCCGGCTGGGAAAAAACGATTACAATATCACACAAGGGTTGCGATAGAGAAAAAAATTATAATACTATATCCCGGTGGGTCAATTTTTTTAGAGGGACGACGGCGGTTGAGAGAGACATGTAGAGGACTTCAAGACGCTTTCCAAACATGGTTATAATAGGAAAAAACGACACCCGAAAGTCAAAAAGTTATGGCCAAAAAAAAAGTTTTCACCATCCAATGGCCAAAACCCCAATCGCCGCTTTCCAGATCCTCCATCCGACATCGCCATCCTTGCATCAAAAAAACAAACAAGAACAAGCAAAACCCTACTACAAAGATCTATGAAAAAAAATGCCTATACTACCCACACATATTATCCGTTGGGAAAAACGATTAATATCACACAAGGGTTGAGATAGAGAAAAATATTATAATACTATCCGGGGGTCAATTTTTTAGGGACGACAAAGTTAAGAGACATGTAGAGGACTTCAAGACGCTTTCCAAACATGGTTATAATAGGAAAAAAACACCCGAACCGAAATCAAAAAAAGTTATGGCCAAAAAAACACACCATCCAATGGCCAAAAACCCCAATCGCCGCTTTCCATCCTCCATCCGACATCGCCATCCTTGCATCAAAATTACAACAAGAACAAGCAAAAAACCCCTACTACAAAGGATCTATGAAAAAAAAAATGCTATACTACCCACACATATTATCCGTTGGGAAAAACGACACAACATCACACAAGGGTTGTTGATAGAGAAAAATATTATAATACTATCCGGTGGGTCAATTTTTAGAGGGACGACGAAGCTATGAGACATGTAGAGGACTTCAAGACGCTTTCAAAACATGGTTATAATAGGAAAAACGGACACCCGAAAAAAAAGTATGGCCAAAACAGTTTTCACCATCCAATGGCCAAAAACCCCAATCGCCGCTTTCCATCCTCCATCCGACATCGCCATCCTTATGATCAAAATTACAACAAGAACAAGCAAAACCCTACTACAAAGGATCTATGAAAAAAAAAAAATGCCTATACTACCCACACATATTATCCGTTGGGAAAAACGATTACAATATCACACAAGGGTTGCATAGAGAAAAAATATTATAATACTATCCGTGGGTCAATTTTTTAGAGGGACGAAAAAACAGAGAGACATGTAGAGGACTTCAAGACGCTTCCAAACATGGTTATAATAGGAAAACGGACACCCGAAAGTCAAAAAGTTATGGCCAAAAACAGTTTTCACCATCCAATGGCCAAAAACCCCAATCGCCGCTTTCCAGATCCTCCATCCGACATCGCCATCCTTGCATCAAAATTACAACAAGAACAAGCAAAACCCTACTACAAAGATCTATGAAAAAAAAATGCCTATACTACCCACACATATTATCCGTTATCCGGGGGAAAACAACAACATCACACACAAGGGTTTGCGATAGAGAAAAAAAATTATAATACTATCCCGGGGGTCATTTTTTTAGAGGGACGACAAGAAGATGAGACATGTAGAGGACTTCAAGACGCTTTCAAAACATGGTTATAATAGGAAAAACGGACACCCGAAAGTCAAAAAAGTTGGCCAAAAAAAAACACCATCCAATGGCCAAAACCCCAATCGCCGCTTTCCAGATCCTCCATCCGACATCGCCATCCTTGCATCAAAATTACAACAAGAACAAGCAAAACCCTACTACAAAGATCTATGAAAAAAAAAATGCCTATACTACCCACACATATTATCCGTTGGGGAAAAAACGATTACAATATCACACAAGGGTTGGTTGAGAGAGAAAAATATTATAATACTATCCTATCAATTTTTTTTAGACGACGGAAGTTAAAGAGACACATGTAGAGGACTTCAAGACGCTTCAAAACATGGTTATAATAGGAAAAAATGGACACCGAAGTCAAAAAAAATTATGGCCAAAAAAAAAGTTTTTTTCATCCAATGGCCAAAACCCCAATCGCCGCTTTCCAATCCTCCATCCGACATCGCCATCCTCATCGATCAAAATTACAACAAGAACAAGCAAAAAAACCCTACTACAAAGATCTATGAAAAAAAAAAAATGCTATACTACCCACACATATTATCCGCTGGGAAAAACACAAATATCACACAAGGGTTGTGATAGAGAAAAAAATTATAATACTATCCGTGGGTCAGGCTTTTTAGAGGGACGGCAAAAGTTGTGAGACATGTAGAGGACTTCAAGACGCTTTCCAAAACATGGTTATAATAGGAAAAACGGACACCGAAAAAAAAAAAGTGGCCAAAAACAATTTTCACCATCCAATGGCCAAAACCCCAATCGCCGCTTTCCAGATCCTCCATCCGACATCGCCATCCTTATGATCAAAATTACAACAAGAACAAGCAAAAAACCCTACTACAAAGATCTATGAAAAAAAAAATGCCTATACTACCCACACATATTATCCGTTGGGAAAAAACGACACAATATCACACAAGGGTTGGAGAGAGAAAAAATATTATAATACTATCCGTGGGTCAGTTTTAGAGGGACGGGGAAGTTGTGAGACATGTAGAGAGGACTTCAAGACGTTTCCAAAACATGGTTATAATAGGAAAAACGGACACCCGAAGTCAAAAGTTATGGCCAAAAAAAGCTTTCACCATCCAATGGCCAAAACCCCAATCGCCGCTTTCCAGATCCTCCATCCGACATCGCCATCCTTGCGATCAAAATTACAACAAGAACAAGCAAAACCCTACTACAAAGGATCTATGAAAAAAAAAATGCCTATACTACTACCCACATATATTATCCGTTGGGAAAAACGACACAACATCACACAAGGGTTGCGATAGAGAAAAAATTATATAATACTATCCGGGGGGTCATTTTTAGAGGGACGGCGAAAGCTATGAGACATGTAGAGGACTTCAAGACGCTTCCAAACATGGTTATAATAGGAAAAAAAACGACACCCGAAAGTCAAAAGTTATGGCCAAAAAAGTTTTCACCATCCAATGGCCAAAACCCCAATCGCCGCTTTCCCAGATCCTCCATCCCACATCGCCATCCTCCTCATCATATCAAAAATACAACAAAGAACAAGCAAAAACCCTACTACAAAGGATCTCTATGAAAAAAAATGCCTATACTACCCACACATATTATCCGTTGGGAAAAAAACACAACATCACACACAGGGGTTATGATAGAGAAAAAATATTATAATACTATCCGGTGGGTCAGTTTTAGAGGGACGGACGAAGTCGTGAGACATGTAGAGGACTTCAAGACGCTTCCAAACATGGTTATAATAGGAAAACGGACACCCGAGTCAAAAAAGTTGGCCAAAAAAAAGCTTTTCACCATCCAATGGCCAAAAACCCTATCGCCCTTTCCAGATTCTCCATCCGACATTGCTCATCCTTTACAACAAGAACAAGCAAGACCCTACTATAGTGATCTATGAAAAAAAAATGCCTATACTACCCACACATATTATCTGTTGGGAAAAACGATTACAACATCACACAAGCGTTGTGATAGAGAAAAATAATATAATACTATCCGGTGGGTCATTTTTTTAGAGGGACGAAGTTGAGAGACATGTAGAGGACTTCAAGACGCTTTCCAAAATGGTTATAATAGGAAAAACGGACACCCGAAAAAAAAAGTGGCCAAAAAAAGTTTTCACCATCCAATGGCCAAAAACCCCAATCGCCGCTTTCCAGATCCTCCATCCGACATCGCCATCCTTGCGATCAAAATTACAACAAGAACAAGCAAAACCCTACTACAAAGATCTATGAAAAAAAAAAAAATCTATACTACCCACATATATATTATCCGTTGGGAAAAACGATTACAACATCACACAAGGGTTTGCGATAGAGAAAAATATTATAATACTATCCGTGGGTCATTTTTAGAGGGACGAACGAAGCAATGAGACATGTAGAGGACTTCAAGACGCTTCCAAAACATGGGTTATAATAGGAAAACGACACCCGAAGTCAAAAGTTATGGCCAAAACAGTTTTCACCATCCAATGGCCAAAAACCCCAATCGCCGCTTTCCAGATCCTCCATCCGACATCGCCATCCTTACCATCCACATCAAAATTAAAATTAACAAAGAACAAGCAAAACCCTACTACAAAGGATCTATGAAAAAAAAAATATACTACCCACATATATTATCCGTTGGGAAAAAACGATTAAAATATCACACAAGGGTTGGATAGAGAAAAAAATATTATAATACTATCCCGTGGGTCAATTTTTAGAGGGACGAAAAAGCTTTGAGACATGTAGAGGACTTCAAGACGCTTTCCAAAACATGGTTATAATAGGAAAACGGACACCCGAAATCAAAAGTTATGGCCAAAAAAAAACACCATCCAATGGCCAAAAACCCCAATCGCCGCTTTCCAGATCCTCCATCCGACATCGCCATCCTTGCATCAAAATTACAACAAGAAACAAGCAAAACCCTACTACAAAGGATCTATGAAAAAAAAAATGCCTATACTACCCACACATATTATCCGTTGGGAAAAAACGATTACAATATCACACAAGGGTTGCATAGAGAGAAAAAAAATTATAATACTATCCGGGGGTCAATTTTTTAGAGGGGACGACGCGGTTAAGTGAGAGACATGTAGAGGACTTCAAGACGCTTCCAAAAACATGGTTATAATAGGAAAAAAACGACACCGAAAGTCAAAAAGTTATGGCCAAAAAAAACATTTTCCATCCAATGGCCAAAACCCCAATCGCCGCTTTCCAGATCCTCCATCCGACATCGCCATCCTTGCAATCAAAATTACAACAAGAACAAGCAAAAAACCCTACTACAAAGGATCTATGAAAAAAAAAAAAATATACTACCCACACATATTATCCGTTGGGAAAAAAAACACAACATCACACAAGGGTTGGATAGAGAAAAAATTATAATACTATCCGGGTGGGTCAATTTTAGAGGGACGGCGGTTGTGAGACATGTAGAGGACTTCAAGACGCTTCCAAAACATGGTTATAATAGGAAAAACGGACACCCGAAAGTCAAAAAAAGTATATGGCCAAAAACAGTTTTCACCATCCAATGGCCAAAACCCCAATCGCCGCTTTCCAGATCCTCCATCCCATCCGATCGCCATCCTTGCGATCAAAATTACAACAAGAACAAGCAAAAACCCTACTACAAAGGATCTATGAAAAAAAAAATGCCTATACTACCCACACATATTATCCGTTGGGAAAAACGATTACAACATCACACAAGGGGTTGCGAGAGAGAAAAATTATAATAATATCCCGTGGGTCAATTTTTAGAGGGACGGCAAAGTTATGAGACATGTAGAGACTTCAAGACGCTTCCAAAACATGGTTATAATAGGAAAAAACGGACACCGAAAAGTCAAAAGTTATGGCCAAAAAAGTTTTCACCATCCAATGGCCAAAACCCCAATCGCCGCTTTCCAGATCCTCCATCCGACATCGCCATCCTTACGATCAAAATTACAACAAGAACAAGCAAAACCCTACTACAAAGGATCTATGAAAAAAAAAATGCCTATACTACCCACACATATTATCCCGTTGGGGAAAAAAAAATTACAAAATCACACAAGGGTTGATAGAGAAAAAAATTATAACTACTATCCGGTGGGTCAATTTTTTAGACGGAAAGCTGTGAGAGACATGTAGAGGACTTCAAGACGCTTCCAAACATGGTTATAATAGGAAAACGGACACCCGAAATCAAAAGTTATGGCCAAAAAAAAAATCACCATCCAATGGCCAAAACCCCAATCGCCGCTTTCCAGATCCTCCATCCGACATCGCCATCCTTGCATCAAAATTACAACAAGAACAAGCAAAACCCTACTACAAAGGATCTATGAAAAAAAAATGCCTATACTACCCACACATATTATCCGTTGGGAAAAAACGATTACAACATCACACAAGGGTTGCGAGAGAGAGAAAAATATTATAATACTATCCGGGTCAGGTTTTTTAGAGGGACGACAAAAGCTATGAGACATGTAGAGGACTTCAAGACGCTTTCAAAACATGGTTATAATAGGAAAACGGACACCCGAAATAAAGTTATGGCCAAAAAAAAGTTTTCACCATCCAATGGCCAAACCCCAATCGCCGCTTTCCAGATCCTCCATCCGACATCGCCATCCTTGCATCAAAATTACAACAAGAACAAGCAAAACCCTACTACAAAGATCTATGAAAAAAAAAAATGCCTATACTACCCACATATATTATCCGTTGGGAAAAAAAACAACAATATCACACAAGGGTTGGATAGAGAAAAAATTATATAATACTATCCGGTGGGTCAATTTTTTTAGACAAAGGCAAGCTGAGACATGTAGAGGACTTCAAGACGTTTCCAAAACATGGTTATAATAGGAAAAACGGACACCGAAAAGTAAAGTTATGGCCAAAAAAAAAAATTTTCACCATCCAATGGCCAAAAAACCCAAATCGCCGCTTTCCAGATCCTCCATCCGACATCGCCATCCTCCTGCATCAAAATTACAACAAGAACAAGCAAAACCCTACTACAAAGGATCTATGAAAAAAAAAATATACTACTACCCACACATATTATCCGTTGGGAAAAAAACAACAACATCACACAAGGGTTGTGATAGAGAGAAAAAAATATATAATACTATCCGTGGGTCAATTTTTTAGAGGGACGACGAAGCAGTGAGAGACATGTAGAGGACTTCAAGACGCTTCCAAAAACATGGTTATAATAGGAAAAAACGACAATCGAAAGTCAAAAAAAAATTATGGCCAAAAAAAAACCAAAATCACCATCCAATGGCCAAAAAAACCCCAATCGCCGCTTTCCAGATCCTCCATCCGACATCGCCATCCTCCTTATGATCAAAATTACAACAAGAACAAGCAAAAAACCCTACTACAAATCTATCTATGAAAAAAAAAAAATATACTACCCACACATATTATCCGGTTGGGAAAAAACGACACAATATCACACAAGGGTTGCGATAGAGAAAAATATTATAATACTATCCGGGGGTCAATTTTTTAGGGGACGACGAAGCTATGAGACATGACATGTAGAGAGACTTCAAGACGCTTCCAAAACATGGTTATAATAGGAAAAACGGACACCCGAGTCAAAAGTTATGGCCAAAAAAAGTTTTCACCATCCAATGGCCAAAAACCCAATCGCCGCTTTCCAGATCCTCCATCCGACATCGCTCATCCTCATGCATCAAAATTACAACAAGAACAAAGCAAAACCCTACTACAAAGGATCTATGAAAAAAAAAATGCCTATACTACCCACACATATTATCCGTTGGGAAAAACGATTACAATATCACACAAGGGGTTGCGATAGAGAAAAAAATTATAATACTATCCGGTGGGTCATTTTTTAGAGGGACGACGAAGCTATGAGACATGTAGAGGACTTCAAGACGCTTTCAAAACATGGTTATAATAGGAAAAACGACACCCGAAAATAAAAAAAAATGGCCAAAAACAGCCACCATCCAATGGCCAAAACCCCAATCGCCGCTTTCCAGATCCTCCATCCGACATCGCCATCCTTGCGATCAAAATTACAACAAGAACAAGCAAAAAAATACTACAAAGGATCTATGAAAAAAAAAAAATGCTATACTACCCACACATATTATCCGCTGGGAAAAACGATTACAATATCACACAAGGGTTGGGCGATAGAGAAAAATATTATAATACTATCCCATCGGGTCAATTTTTTAGAGGGACGACAAAGCTTTGAGACATGTAGAGGACTTCAAGACGTTTCCAAACATGGTTATAATAGGAAAAACGGACACCCGAAATCAAAAAGTATGGCCAAAAAAATAGTTTTCACCATCCAATGGCCAAAACCCCAATCGCCGCTTTCCATCCCTCCATCCGACATCGCTTCATCCTTGCGATCAAAATTACAACAAGAACAAGCAAAACCCTACTACAGTGATCTAGGAAAAAAAAAATGCCTATACTACCCACACATATTTATCTGTTGGGAAAAACGATTACAACATCACACAAGGGTTGCGATAGAGAAAAATATTATAATACTATCCGGTGGATAAGTTTTAGATGGACGACGAAGCTGTGAGACATGTAGAGGACTTCAAGACGTTTCTGAAACATGGTTGTAATAGGAAAACGGACACCCGAGTCAAAAGTTATGGCCAAAACAGTTTTCACCATCCAATGGCCAAAACCCCAATCGCCATTTCCAGATCCTCCATCCGACATCGCCATCCTCCTGCATCAAAATTACAACAAGAACAAGCAAAAACCCTACTACAAAGATCTATGAAAAAAAATGCCTATACTACCCACACATATTATCCGTTGGGGAAAAACAATTACAACATCACACAAGGGTTGCGATAGAGAAAAAATATTATAATACTATCCGGGGGTCAAGTTTTTTAGAGGGACGACAAAAGTTTGAGACATGTAGAGGACTTTCAAGACGCTTCCAAAACATGGTTATAATAGGAAAAACTGGACACCCGAAATCAAAAGTTATGGCCAAAAAAGTTTTTCACCATCCAATGGCCAAAACCCCAATCGCCGCTTTCCAGATCCTCCATCCGACATCGCCATCATCCTTATGATCAAAATTACAACAAGAACAAGCAAAAACCCTACTACAAAGATCTATGAAAAAAAAAATGCCTATACTACCCACACATATTATCCGTTGGGAAAAAAACGATTACAAAATCACACAAGGGTTGATAGAGAAAAATATTATAATACTATCCGGTGGGTCAGTATTAGAGGAACGACGAAGTTATGAGACATGTAGAGAGACTTCAAGACGCTTCCAAAACATGGTTATAATAGGAAAACGGACACCGAAGTCAAAAAAAGTTATGGCCAAAAGTTTTTCACCATCCAATGGCCAAAACCCCAATCGCCGCTTTCCAGATCCTCCATCCGACATCGCCATCCTTATCAAAATCAAAATTACAACAAGAACAAGCAAAACCCTACTACAAAGGATCTATGAAAAAAAATGCCTATACTACCCACACATATTATCCCGTTGGGAAAAAACGATTACAACATCACACAAGGGTTGCGATAGAGAAAAATATTATAATACTATCCGGTGGGTCAATTTTAGAGGGACGGAAAGTTGTGAGACACATGTAGAGGACTTCAAGACGCCAAAAACATGGTTATAATAGGAAAACGGACACCCGAAGTCAAAAGTTATGGCCAAAAACAGTTTTCACCATCCAATGGCCAAAAACCCCAATCGCCGCTTTCCAGATCCTCCATCCGACATCGCCATCCTTATGATCAAAATTACAAACAAGAACAAGCAAAACCTACTACAAAGATCTATATGAAAAAAATGCCTATACTACCCACACATATTATCCGTTGGGAAAAACGACACACAACATCACACAAGGGTTGCAATAGAGAAAAAATATTATAATACTATCCGGGGGGTCAGTTTTTAGAGGGACGGCAAAGTTGTGAGACATGTAGAGGACTTCAAGACGCTTTCCAAACATGGTTATAAAAGGAAAAACGGACACACCGAAATCAAAAGTTATGGCCAAAAACAAGTTTTCACCATCCAATGGCCAAAACCCCAATCGCCGCTTTCCAGATCCTCCATCCGACATCGCCATCCTTGCGATCAAAAAATTACAACAAGAACAAGCAAAACCCTACTACAAAGATCTATGAAAAAAAAAATGCCTATACTACCCACACATATATTATCTGTTGGGAAAAAATGATTACAACATCACACAAGGGTTGCTGATAGAGAAAAATATTATAATACTATCCCGTGGATAATTTTAGAGGGACATCGAAGCTGTGAGACATGTAGAGGACTTCTAGACGGTTCCAAAACATGGTTATAATAGGAAAACAGACAACCAAGTCAAAAGTTATGGCCAAAACAGTTTTCACCATCCAATGGCCAAAACCCCAATCGCCGTTTCCAGATCCTCCATCCGACATCGCTCATCCTTGAGATCAAAATTACAACAAGAACAAGCAAAACCCTACTACAGTGATCTATGAAAAAAAAATGCCTATACTACCCACACATATTATCTGTTGGGAAAAACGATTACAACATCACACAAGGGTTATGATAGAGAAAAATATTATAATACTATCCGGTGGGTCAGTTTTAGAGGGACGGTGAAGCTGTGAGACATGTAGAGGACTTCAAGACGTTTCCAAAACATGGTTATAATAGGAAAACGGACACCCGAGTCAAAAGTTATGGCCAAAACAATTTTTCCCATCCAATGGCCAAAACCCCAATCGCCGCTTTCCAGATCCTCCATCCGACATCGCCATCCTTGAGATCAAAATTACAACAAGAACAAGCAAAACCCTACTACAAAGGATCTATGAAAAAAAAATGCCTATACTACCCACACATATTATCCGCCGTTGGGAAAAACGATTACAACATCACACAAGGGTTGCGATAGAGAGAAAAATATTATAATACTATCCGTGGGGGTCAGTTTTTTTTAGGGACGACGAAGTTGTGAGACATGTAGAGGACTTCAAGACGCTTCCAAACATGGTTATAATAGGAAAATGGACACCCGAAAGTCAAAAAAAGTATGGCCAAAAATAGTTTTCACCATCCAATGGCCAAAACCCCAATCGCCGCTTTCAGATCCTCCATCCGACATCGCCATCCTTATGATCAAAATTACAACAAGAACAAGCAAAAAAACCTACTACAAAGGATCTATGAAAAAAAAAAATGCCTATACTACCCACACATATTATCCGCTGGGGGAAAAAACGACACAACATCACACAAGGGTTGCGATAGAGAAAAATATTATAATACTATCCGGTGGGTCAGTTTTTTAGAGGGACGGCAAGTCAGTGAGACATGTAGAGGACTTCAAGACGCTTCCAAACATGGTTATAATAGGAAAAACGGACACCCGAAGTCAAAAAGTTATGGCCAAAAAAAGCCACCATCCAATGGCCAAAACCCCAAATCGCCAATTTTCCAGATCCTCCATCCGACATCGCCATCCTTATGATCAAAATTACAACAAGAACAAGCAAAACCCTACTACAAAGGATCTATGAAAAAAAATGCCTATACTACCCACACATATTATCCGTTGGGAAAAACGATTACAATATCACACAAGGGTTGCGATAGAGAGAAAATATTATAATACTATCCGGGGGGTCAATTTTTAGAGGGACGACGAAAGCCGTGAGACATGTAGAGGACTTCAAGACGTTTCCAAAACATGGTTATAATAGGAAAACGGATACCCGAAGTCAAAAAGTTATGGCCAAAAAAGTTTTTCCATCCAATGGCCAAAAACCCAATCGCCGCTTCCAGATCCTCCATCCGACATCGCCATCCTTGCGATCAAAATTACAACAAGAACAAGCAAAAACCCTACTACAAAGGATCTATGAAAAAAAAATGCTATACTACCCACACATATTATCCGTTGGGAAAAAATGATTACAACATCACACAAGGGTTGCGATAGAGAAAAATATTATAATACTATCCGGTGGGTCAGTTTTAGAGGGACGGTGAAGTTGTGAGACATGTAGAGGACTTCAAGACGTTTCCGAAACATGGTTATAATAGGAAAACGGACACCCGAGTCAAAAGTTATGGCCAAAACCAGTTTTTCACCATCCAATGGCAAAACCCCAATCGCCGTTTCCAGATCCTCCATCCGACATCGCCATCCTTATGATCAAAATTACAACAAGAACAAGCAAAAAAACTACTACAAAGGATCTATGAAAAAAAATGCCTATACTACCCACACATATTATTATCCGTTGGGAAAAAACGACACAACATCACACACAAGGGTTGCAATAGAGAAAAAAATATTATAATACTATCCGGTGGGTCAGTTTTAGAGGGACGACAAAAGCTGTGAGACATGTAGAGGACTTCAAGACGCTTCCAAACATGGTTATAATAGGAAAACGGACACCCGAAGTCAAAAGTTATGGCCAAAATAGTTTTCACCATCCAATGGCCAAAACCCCAATCGCCGCTTTCCAGATCC
This sequence comes from Stenogyne calaminthoides, assembly GCA_037126765.1. NCBI lineage: Eukaryota > Viridiplantae > Streptophyta > Magnoliopsida > Lamiales > Lamiaceae > Stenogyne > Stenogyne calaminthoides. The sequence goes on from JBBCBC010000010.1 coordinate 13,259,205, forward strand.
TCCATCCGACATCGCCATCCTTATGATCAAAATTACAACAAGAACAAGAAAAACCCTACTACAAAGATCTATGAAAAAAAAACCCTATACTACCCACATATATTATCCGCTGGGAAAAACGACACAACATCACACAAGGGTTATGATAGAGAAAAATATTATAATACTATCCGTAGGGTCATTTTTTTAGGGACGGCGAAGCTGTGAGACATGTAGAGGACTTCTAGACGGTTTCGAAACATGGTTATAATAGGAAAACAGACACCCGAGTCAAAAGTTATGGCCAAAATAGTTTTCACCATCCAATGGCCAAAACCCCAATCGCCATTTCCAGATCCTCCATCCGACATCGCTCATCCTTGCGATCAAAATTACAACAAGAACAAGAAAAACCCTACTACAAAGATCTATGAAAAAAAAATGTCTATACTACCCACACATATTATATGTTGGGAAAAACGACTACAACATCACACAAGGGTTGCGATAGAGAAAAATATTAAAATCGCCTCGAGTCAAAGTCTATCCGAGATCGTGATCCCCGAAATTTTTTTCAAGAACTCCCTATAATCCCAACCGAAAAAAATCCCGAAGTTTTCCATCCCGAGTTGCTTGGATCGATAATCTAACTTCACAACCCTCGTAAGAGTAAGTTCATTTTGGTAACTATCCGTTTCTAAATTTACTCGAATGTCTTGAATGGTTGGCCCTTAGTTTATACTCGTTTTTAAACTTTTGTTAAAAAAATTCCTTTAATGGAATAGTGATTAGGTTCGTGATTCAATTTATATGCAACTTTCAAAACCCCAATTGATTCCAATCCTCCATATCGAATGAAAATATGCTTTCAAAATTACAAAAGTAATACAATAGATAAATCAAGCAAAGAACACAGCAGATTATAGTGGTTCAGAGACTCAAGCACCTACGTCCACTCTCCCTGATCTTTTCAGAGAAATTCACTAACACTTCCTAAGGCTTTCTGACTACCTCTCAGAGTTTTTACTAACCTTTCTAATTTTGAGCTTTTCCCGACCTCCTTCGTAGTTTACTAACTCAAAACTCACACAAGACTTTCTTTCCTATCTATCCAAGATAGATTACTCACTTCTCCTCTAGAGCTTTCGACTACCTCAATGTAGTTTACTCACTCTTTACTACTCCAATCTCACCAACAATCACACTCAAACTACCTTACAAAACCTACCTCTTTGGGGTTTCTTGGTTGGTTTCAACTAGATGAGATATCCTTTACAATAAAGAACAATGTAAAGGCTAGGATATCTCGACTAAGCTTTGGATATATCTTATCAAGCTAGGCTTAGTGGAATGAGCTCTCTTCAATTTAAAGCAATTGGGAAATTCTCAGTTTTTCGAGTGCTTCAACTTGCAATAATAAGCTTGAGCTCTTGAGTTGCTTACAAATTTCCCGTAACCTTTCAATGTAGAAGGTCACAAGTATTTATAGGCATACACCAAGGTCACTCTTGAAAAACTATCCGTTGGAGAGATAGCTTCGTGAGTTTCCTCTTATGGTGTGTGAGAAACGTCTATATTTAGGGTTTGACACTCCCTAACACGTTTTAGGCAATAGCCTTTCATGTAGCCGGTCTTCACTTTTTGCGATTGAATTTAGTACTTCCGACATCTTTTTCAAACACTGTCATTGCCGCTGTCGAGATGGTACAATGTTGTTTTCCTCTTTTTGACTTTTATCTCCAGTTTAAAGGTAGACAATTCAACGGCTCTTTTGGTTACAATCTCTGAGTTGATATAACCTTAACAACACTTTGTCTTAGTTCCTTTTGTCTGCATTTGAATGTCTTGGGCAATACCTAATTTTCTAAGGAATCACGATCTTCTCAGTATTGAATCCTTCAGATAGATATTTTCAATTTCCTAACATTCAGTTTATATCGAGCATTCAAGACATTACATCGAAGTCTTCGCAATTACTTTGCGCTTTCAAAGATTCTTGATCTTTGATTCTTTTCTTACCTTTTGTCTTCCGAGTCTTCGAGTCTTCTTGAGTCTTCGGTCTTCTTCGAGTCTTCGAGTCTTCGTGGTCTTCGAGTTTTCAGATCTTCTAGTCTTCATCGATATCTTCGAGTCTTCGCGTCTTGAAGTCTTTAGTCTTGATTTATCTTGATCGATATCTCGAGTCTTCTTCTTTGAAGTCTTGATTTTTCATCTTGAAGTCTTCTTCCTGATTTCATCTTGAGTCTTGATATCTCGATTTCATTGAGTCTTGAAAAAACTTGATTTCATCTCGAAAACTTCGGTTTCTTCAGAAACATACCGAAGTTCTTCGTAGTCTTCGATCCTAACCCCGATCTATATCTCACGACTATACATTTTGCGATATCATCCCGAATACTCTAAAACCAATCTCGCTCAACTATCAAGATTATTCAACATGTCATACTCAAGGTTTTGGGATCTAATCAAAATCATATCTTTATTAAATTCATCTCCCAACAATTTCCCCTTTTTGATGATGCCAAACCTATCTTGTTACAAACATACTTAACCTATACTCGTGTTTCAGTTTTATCCTATTACAAGATTGATTTTATTTTCAACAATTTCCCCCATAAATAATGAATCTCCCAACAATTTCTTCAAAGAAAGAATCTCTCAAAGGATTCATCACCAAAATACTTAATTTCCCAATAATTAATTCAGAGACAATCATTCGCATATCAAATTTAAAAGACATGTAAATAAGATAATGAGATATTATCTTTTGAGCATAAATGATAAGTTTTCATTGATGATAGGTAGACTCATTATAGTTACAATGATTCTTATCTCAAAAAAAAAATCAAAAAGACAAAAAAAAGATTACAAGAATCTTCCGAGTCTCCATCTTCGCCTTCTTCGATTCTTCAAATTCTCGGGCTTCGGGCTTTTCCACCTTCCACCTCATCAAATAGGACTTCAAGGTTGAACATTCCGTAATATCTTCTTTTTCAAATTTCTTTTTTTTTAATGATATCGATTGTTCCCCGCGGACCCAACCGAATGGGCGATTGAGATATTTCTTGAGCAATGGCTTTTTCATTCACCAAGCCATTCTCCAAGTCTTGAAGGAGGGTACACGATGGACCGGGGGCTACTATCTCGACCTTTCCTTCATCCGCAAGATTTATCCATCCTTGAAGATATTTAGGATAGAAGGTCGAAGATAGTCGATGAAAGCCTCATTCGGATCCGAGCTCTCCTCTCCATTCTCTCGAAAGACATCATAGTAGAACCGTAAGGTTCTCTTGATTTCTTCCCATGCATCGCTGAGATGGATCGCATCCATTTGTCAACGTCGGGCCATTTCGTGCTTTTGTGTTCCCTCTCCTCTTGCTTTGCGAAACTTTTTGAACCCACTCCTTCTTTTTCGCTCTTCTTCTTCTTTTTTCTTTTCGATCACCGGGTACACCGTAAAATGTATAAAGAAACTTTCTTCGCTTGTTCAATATGGACTATTTTCAGAGCGCTTCTGGTATTGAAGACCTTCTTCTTAGGCTCAACCTCAGATTCTTCAATATCCAGCAATAATTTCCTCTTAATTGGCTTAGAAGCCTTTGCTCTTTTGCCCTCAGGCTCTTTCATCGCCATAGCCTTTCTCTTGATGGGCATTTCAGCACCAGCTAGGCTTGTACCAATCCTTCCTCTACCACTCAGTTTCTCTACAGCAACTTCCTGCATTGTTTCCTCTAAAACCTGAGTGTAGACTGGCTTCTCCACCTCCTTGAACTTAAGATTCTCAGTGGCTTCTATCTCCTTCATGGCTTTGGCAATGATCTTCTTCTCAGCTTCCTTTACAACCTTGCCATTCAGAGTATGTTCCAATAAAACCCTGAGATCAGCTCAAGGTCTTTCCTCCTTCTTGGAACCATACTCTGGCAGAAGCCTGGAGAGTGCTGTGTCCATATGGTATTGTTCTTTATTGACACTCCGCACCTCCCCTGCCATCTGATCTTACTCCTCCTCGAGCCTTCTAAGGTGGTTCTTCGCCACGAAAATTCTTTTTCAGATAGATGAGCAAATTGGCTTGAGAGAGCATCTTTGAACATCTCTGTCATCTTGGCCATGAGCATTGAGCTCATTTCCTCAACAAAGCAGATTTCACCAAAGATCTCATTTTTCTCTACCAATCTTGCTTCTAGAAATTGAGTCTTCCCCTCGATGCTTTTTGTTTCATTTCAAGATTAAGCTCAGCCTTGACCCCTCCATCTTTTCATTCTAATTTTCCTTCCATGGAGGTCATCTTTTCTGGTCGAGTATCCCGATCCGCACCGCCAGCTCAAGAAGAACTCAAGTCCTATCAATCTTCCGAGCTTGGTTGGCCAATGCCTCCTCCATCCGAGCAACTTTGGTCGATCGGCTCAACCTTCTCTAGTTTCACCATCGGTGGGAGTGAGATCAATCTCGTGAGTATATCTATTTGTGACTCTCGAGTTGGTTGTTCATCCCGAGTCTCGCCCCAACCCGAGCTTCGGTTTGAACTGGGGCTTCAGATCCCTTAGTCCGATTCACCCCGAACTTGGGTGTCCACTGAGCCTCACCTGATTATCGACATTACAGAGTTAAAGGTAGGAACTTCAGTAATCCTGACATATTTATCAATAGTGCCAAAAAGTTACCTGAAGGCTAACTTCAGTCTGAGGATGTTAGATGCTTGATCAAGATCGCTTGAGTCTTTCTCCTTCCGAGATTGACTCTCATCATCCCCTTGTTGGTCCCCATCCCGAGATTTGTCTTTGGAGCTCGGGGAACCAACTTCAAAGAATCCTCTCAAAGAAGCTTCCTCTTCACAATCTCATCAAAGTCTGAGATTTTCATCCTGAGCTTGGTTTTTCTGAATCCTGAGAATTTAGTGCGAAAAGTTGTCTCCTCGCTCCACCGCCTTCCCCTCTCGAATGAAGCAATATTGAGCATCTCCTAAGAGTCCGGTTGAGGATGTAGACCGCTGACCTCAATCAAGAAGATGTCTTGAGGTCGTGGAATGAGCTAAGCTCGGGTAGTGGTCAAGGATGAACCATTCCCCTTGCTTCTTCGGTCTCTTCTCTTCACCTTTCACCTTCTTGAGCATCGGGCTCTCGTGTTCAAGAGAAAAAACTCAAAAAGATCGACTAAGAACAGCTCATTCAGAGCTCATCAAAATTCATCTTGCCCGAGGCTCAAAGAACTCGAGGTTTGGGCATGCAGTCCTCGGTTTGAATCGCTTGGTTCTCGAGGTCTCGAGCCGCTCCTCCTCGCTGAAATTTTAGTTTGCTCGAGAACCTCGAGCGGGCATTTCCTCGCCAGAATCAACATTTTCTTCCGAGCAGTGCTTCCTCAAATTTGGAATCAGACTTGCTCTCGAGGTCCGAGGTCCTTGAATATTTCTTGAGAGAACTTATCGTAATCCAAGCGATGTCTCAAGAACCTCGTAGAAAGACTTGCTCCTCGCCGATCCTATGCTTTTGAGATAACTCCGAGCCAATACAAGTAAGGGCGATTTCGAAGCTTTGGCTCTCAGTCAATCCCCCGCCTCATCATTCTCATCAACATCAGTGAGAACCACCATTCTTTTTTTGCGCTTTGGAGCAAGGGTTTTTTCTTCTTCAATTTCTCACCATGCTCCTTCTTGGCATCCAACAAGACCTCCCCCCCGTTTGTTGGGTTTCTTCAAAGAAAGAAATTTGCAACCGGTGATTCCACTTTTTTTTTTTTTCCTCTAATCGCCCCTCTTTGTAGTAATGGGCTTGAACATTACTTTGGACTTAGGGAATGGAGTAGATTTTGAAAAGATATCCTCCTCCTCTCGGCACATCTCCAAAATAAATGTTATTTTGGTGGCATGGAGGATCCTCGCTTTTGATCGATACTACCCCATCCTCCCTTTTTATGACCTTGGTTTGCTCACTCACCACCTTGATCGAATATTTCAACCAGCTTGAACTCCTTGGTGGGTGAGTCCTCGATCGCCGCCATAAGTCAGAGTTTGGGAGTGTTGATCTGCTCAAAGCTTCCAGATCGATTCATGATGCACTTTCCAACAATATCCATCAATACTCTGTATTTTGGCTTTAAATGGCGCTTATGCAGAGTTGCCTCAAATTTAATAGGATTCTCAGTAATCCCATCAAGATACTCTTTGCTCCATCCCAACATATATAATGAGGGGTCATCTCCCTATCGCACAACTCAAACACGCTCATTTAAGTTCTTAAGGACAATGTAGAGCTCTCTAACAAAATCCACATACTTCATCGATTGTTCAAGATGAGAAACATAAATCTTTGACTCTATACAATCATCCTCATTTATTTTCCAAATTAGCGACAAACTCTTATTACCTTATGTATACTCGCCTCCGTCGGACGGCGACGAGGTTCGGAGGGCCATTAATCGGATTAAATGGAGCGCCTCCTCTTCGTTTTTGGCATTGGTGGTACTCTCAAAGAAACCACGAACTCATACCATGGCTTATTTGTCTCGGCTAATTTTTCGAACATGGTAGGAGCCATTTGAGATTTGAAGATTTAGGGTTTTGATTTTTTTTTTTCCGGGTAAAAGGGATTTTGTTTGCGAGGGTTTTTTGGGAACGAAGGGTTTGAATAAAATTTTGGCTTGAATGACTTTCAAAGGATTAAATAGCTCGAGATCGTGGGAAGTCGTACTGGTTTGGTGAAAAGCAACGGTTAAGATTAATCCACGATTAATCGGGTATGTGAAAGGTCGATCCCCGAAAAGTAAGCCGCCATTTTAACTTCATTGGTGATTAAATGTAACAGAGCATTTAATGACTGTTGACCTTTTAGGAATTTCAAAGATCCCGCCCAAAAAACATTCCTCGTGTTTTGTATTTATTGCGAAATGATTACCGAAGTTTCACTTAAGCAATAAATGAGTCGCATGAGTCATTACTTCTTCAGACTAATTTCCCTCTATCAGTCTTACTGAGTATTGACCTTGATAAAATGTCAAGATAATAATCGAGTAATCGAATGGGTTCAAGATGCTATTGAGTAATCGACCTTCAAGAACTGAAGTTTCGAGACTCGCCCAAGATTTCCATTTTATCCCGAAGTTCTCAAGAGAATTCGTGAAAAACTTCATGCATCCGAAAAATCTTCAATTTTTCAGATTTTACTCTATACACCTGGATCCAACATCCCTAATTTAATCGATATAGTTCCCAAATCTTGATTCAGCCAAAGGTTTAGTCAAGATATCAACTCTCTGCTTATCAGTATGAATTTTCTCCATCCTTATGTCCTTTTTCTCGACATGATCTCTGATGAAGTGATGTCTGATATCCACATGCTTGCATATGGTGTGCAATACCGGATTTTGTGAAATAGCAATGGCACTATTATTGTCACAAAATATTGGTACTTCATTGGCTACAACTTTATAATCCCTTAATTGTTGTCTGAGCCAAAAGAATCGAAAGCACAACAGCTTCTCTCGCAGCCATGTATTCAAATTTCAGAGAGATCGTTGCTATTGAGGTCCTGTTTTTTGAAAACCAAGATATCACCTTGCTTCCAAGAAATTGACAAGTTCCCAGTAGTGGACTTCCGTCATTCCCGAACCTCCATAATCAAGATCCGAGTAACCAGCTTAATTCAAGGTTATCATCACCGATACCATAATCCTCTATTCATCGTGCCCTTAAGATACTTCAAGATTTTTGGCGACCTCCATGTGACTAGCCTTAGGATTAGCTTGGTATCTTGCACATATCCCAACAAAGAAATGTTATATCCGCCTACTTGTCAGAGATAGAGCAATGATCCAATGATTCCTCTATAATCGATGACTTCATCGATTTGCCTTCCTCAATCGGATCCATCTTGTAGTTAGTATTCATAGGAATTCTAACCGCATTGCAATTTTGTACACACCATACTTGGCAATTAGATCCCTTGTGTACTTTGCCTGGTTGATGAAGATTCCTTCTTTTGATTGATTCACTTGAAGACCTAGAAAGAAATTCATCTCTCCCATCATTGACATCTCAAACTTGCCTTTCATCGGTGTTGAAAACTTTTCACACAAATTGATGGTTTGAGATCCAAAAATGATGTCATCAACATATATCCTCCCGAACCAAGAAGATATCTTCCCCATCTTATATCCTGAACAGAGTTCTATCAACAGTTCCTTTGACAAAACCATGGTCAGTAAGAAAGTGAGAAAGAGTATCATACCATGCTCTAGGTGCTTGCTTAAGACCATACAAGGCTTTTTCCGAGCCTCAAACTTGGTCATTCTGCTTTGAAACCGTGAGGTTGTTCTACATAAACCTCTTCTTCAAGCACACCGCTCAAAATGCACTTTTCACATCCATTTGATAGACTGTGAACTTCATGTGGGCAAAGATATGCAAGAAACAATCTGATGGCTTCTAGTCTTGCAACTGGTGCAAAGGTTTCATCATAATCCAAGCCTTCTTCTTGGGAATAACCTTGTGAAACTAGCCTTGCCTTGTTTCTTACAATGTTGTTGCTTTAATCTCTTTTATTCTTAAATACCCACTTGGTTCCAATAACATTGTGCCTTTCAGGTCTATACACTAGCTCCCATACTTCATTTCTTGAGAATTGATTCACCATCTTGCATAGCAAAGAATCCAATGAGAATCTTGTAGAGCTTCACCAATCTCGAGCTTTTTTCTCCTCGATAGGAAGCAAAGCAGAATAGTGCACTCTCACCATGGAACCTTCTTGTTTTTAACACCTTCGCTTAGATCACCCACAATCTGGCTTGTAGGATGACTATCTAACCATCTTCTTCTAGATGTTCCCCCTTCAATAGTATCCTCAACATTTAAAATGTTAGGTTCAGTTAATTCAGTAAACTCAGGGAACAACAGAAAAGGAGAAAGGGAATCATCTTCCTCAGGGGAAATTCCATTCAGAACATTGTCAGAGACATTTGTTCCCCTTTGGTTGATAGATTCAGAATTTGCCTCAGCTGTGACCACATCTTCATTGGCATCACATACCTGAGTCTGAACTGGTGTCTGTTCAGATTGGTCAGCTTCAGTGTGTTGGTTTTCCTTCAGTGAAGACTTTCCATCCTGAGTCTCACCATCCCGAAGTTTCATCCTCGAACTTTTTATTCGAGTCCGAGTCACCCAATCATAGATGGTGACCGACTTTTTTTTTTCGATTCAAATGGATGTTTTGTCATTCTTTTTTTCAGCTTAATCTGGTGATTCTCTTGGTCGGTTCTTCAAGATCATGTTCCCCGCTTTTCCAACACAAGTAGATTCATAAAAAAACAACATGAGGTGTTTCCTCCACAATAAGAGTCCTACAGCTTGTAAACTCGAAAGCTTTTTATCGATTTTAGAATATCCTAGGAATATTCCTTCATCAGCTTTACTATCAAATATTTTCAACTGATCTTTACCATTATTGTGTATGAAACACTTGCAACCAAACACACTAAAGAAAGAAACAAGAGGCTTCCTTTCATTCCAAAGCTCATAGGGTGTTTTGCCTTAACTCTTGGTCAGCATGGATATGTTCTGAGAATAGCATGCAATGTTGATGTGACTTTTAGAAGAAAAAATCTTTTAGGAATATCGCCTTCAAATCATCATTGTCCTTGCAGCTTCTTTCAGAGTCTTGTTCCTTCTTTCAGCAACACCATTTTGTTGAGGGGTCCTTGCAGCTGATGTTTCATGAGAAATTCCATTTGCTACACAGATATGATATGATTTATAAATTCAGTTCCTTTGTCAGATCTGATTTTGACCACACTCAAATTTTTCTTAATACTGAGCCTTTTCAGTAATTCTGGCAGTTTTATCTGAGTCTCTTTCTTACTGAGTAAGAATATGACCCAAGTATATCTTGAGTAGTCATCAACTACAACCAATGTGTATTTCCTGTCATTAGTGCTCACTGGTGTTATAGGACCAAAAAGATCCATATGCAACAACTGAAGTATTCTTTCAGTAGAAACATCTACTTTGCTTTTAAATGATGCTCTAATTTGTTTTCCTTTTTGGCACGCATCACAAATATGTTCCTTACTGAACACTTCATTAGGCAACCCTCTCACAAGAGCTAATCTTGCAAGTTTATTCAGGGTTTTGAAATTAAGGTGATTCATTCTTTTATGCCATAACCAACTGGTATCTGTGGAACTTTTTGCAACCAAACATGTATCTTTAGGAGTTGAACTCCAATCAGCAAGATACAAATTTCCTTTTCTAGTACCAACCAAGAATAATTTTTCGTGAGATATCATCTTTCACATAACATAAGTTCTTAGAGAACTCAACATTAAAACCCTTATCACAGAATTGGCTTATTGAAAGCAAGTTATTCTTCAATCCGTATACATATGAAACACCATGGATATGAATCGAGTCTATTTCTAAAGTTCCATATCCTTCACCCGTCCCTTTTGGAGTTATCTCCAAAAGTGATCCGAGGGCCTCTTTGTTCAACATAGTCACCGAGTATCTTCTTGAATCCTCATCATATGTCTTGAGCATCCACCGTCAAGATACCATACATCGTGGGCTTTTTTCATCTCTACTCATCGTGCTATGTGATCTTCAATCACCTCAAAGGCCTTTGTTTTCCTCCCCTAAAAATAGATCAATTTTTAGGTACCCAATTTGTGTAGGGTCCTACAAGGTTAGTTGTACCTTTTCGAATCCAAATCGCCTCGACAACTCTAATCACTTTAGAGTGGCTGATCCGTCTTCCATAAACATCTACATACACATTTACTACTCGGTGCCTTAGCAGTTTCCTTTTGTGATGAGTGCTAGCCTTAGCATGAACATGGGCTTTTGAATTTTTCTTTGTTCAGTGCCTTTTGTTCATTTGCTTTTAGCTTTTTGTGCACCGGTCCGAAATCTTTGTTGACTTGGGTTCGGTAAACCTTTACCCTTAGGCAAGTGGGGTTCAGGTTGCTCAGACTCGAAATTTTGGTCTTTCAAGATATCGAGGACTTGGTCTTTTCGATTGAGAATGTCTCTCGCTGAGTGTTTCTCTTCCGAAGATTCCTCCGATGGTTCAAGTGTAGATCCTTTCAAGTTTGCATTCTTAACCGAGGCTTTGAAGTACTTGCTCGAAATTTTCCAACCGAGTGCTCGTGTTTTCTAGCCTTCACCGAGGTTTGGGCTTTCCTACCCGATCATTCAATTTTTTATCAAAACCATGGGTCCTTTTCCCTTGTCTACAACCTTGGGCATTTCTTCATTTTGAAGTGTAGGTGCCAATCGGTTTTACAAAGATTGTCTTCTTGCTACTTGATGCAAAGATTCGTGATGACCTTGTGAGGTTCCCCCGAATGTATCCCAATCCAGATTTTATAGTGACAGATCTCTCGTAACTCAATTTCATCTATTACTTTAGATGTAGTATTCAATAGAGTTAACTTCTTCCTCACAAGACTATCCTCACATTTCAGAGAGTTTCATGTTTCTCAAAGAGGTCATTGAACTTAGTTCGATCACCGAATCTCTTCAAAGGATTTCACCAAATTTTTCGCTTAGGGTCACTATCAACTTATCTTTCTCTCGAGAGTTGTACTTTCGTAACATCCAGCTCATCAAGAGCTCCCATTAATTGAGAAGTGATTTCAGTTTTTGCTAGAGTCTTTCCACTTAAGACTTTCAAAGATTGATTCCTTTATCCTCGTTCTTGAGTTTTATTTAGCAGCTTCTTGTAAAACAAAGATAGTCCTTCATTAGACTCTCAAAAGAATCCATCAGTCAAAATGATCATTTACAAAGTTGAACTTGACAACTCTTGTGCTAGTGTAGGAGCAACAACAGAGAAAGAAGAGTTTACCTCCTCAATAGCCATCGACAGATGATGTCATCACTTTCACCGTCTCGAGAATATTTCATCCTCAAGAGCTAGATTCCTCCTCGTAATGTTCTTCTTCCGCAACCATGGCTTTTTTTGCTGGAGAACTTCTTGTCTCTTTTTAGCTTGTCTTTCTTTCTTTCTCTCTTAGCACTCGTGTCGACAATCATAATTGAAGTGACCTTTCTTTTGGCTATTGAAGCATTTGTTGGCATCATCATCCCGATCACTTTCTTCTTTGACTTGGAGTCCTTCCTTTTGATGAAGATCCTTCAAATTTTCGTGTCCTTCTTCTTCTCAGCTTGATCTTGTCCTCGTGTTTTTCCGGTACCGTGATTCCCGTAATAGTTTTTGTATTTTCCATATCGACTTAAGTCTTTCAAACCTCCTTGCCATCAAGTGCTATCCTCAATCCTCCCGAACAAGGAGTTCTCGGACTCTCTAGTTTTATTGTGTTTTATCCTTGGCCTTAAAAGCCACATTCTTACTAGATGATGAATCATCTTTTGTTTGTTAGCCTTTTTTAGATTTCTTATCAATTACAAACTCATAGGCCTTCAAATTTCGAGAAGACTTGTTGATATGGCATTGAATTAATGTTTTTGGTGTTTTCAATCACCACTGCATGTATATCCCATTTCTTAGAAAGACCTCTAAGAATTTTCAATGCAACTTCTCTCTGTGGATATTTCTTACCAAGTGCATTTAGATCATTCATAATGCTAGTGAATCTGACTTCCAATTTGTCTATAGATTCACCTTCATCCATTTCAAAACTATCAAACTTTCCAATTGCAACCGAAAAGTTTATTTTCCTTGATATGATCTGTGCCTTGGCACATTACAGCTAGTGTATCCCAAATTTCTTTTCAAAAGATATGGTCTTGAGATCATTCCCATCACACCATCATCAATTGTACTGTGTAGTGTGTCTTTAGCAATATAGTCTAGATTGACTAACTTCCTCTCCTCAGGAGTCAGTTGGTCATCAGACTTAGGAAATTCTTCTCTAGGATCGTTTCTCTCATTTTCGCTCCTCCGATTCACCACAAAGAAATTGGAATGGCCCTTCAGAGACCACTCTCCACATACGCTCATGTTTAGAATACAGGTGAGCCTGCATTCTCAGTCTCCATAAATCATAGTTCTCCACTGAGAACATGGGAAGTTTCTTAGAAGACATTTTATCTGAGTCTTTTAAGAATTCAAAGAAATATGATCATTCCAGATAGACCACAAGTATTTTTAGAAAATAAAACTTTGGTCAACAAAGCAGGTGGTCAAGTTGAACCACTACTCTGATACCACTTGTTGGTCCCTGTGCAAATGAGTCTTACACGTGTATGGGGGGGAATGCACGTGTTCAGTGTTTTTTTAAAACTTTTTCTTATCGAGGTCACTGGGTCGTTGTTGTCCCGAGAAGCACAAATCGCTCGAGTCATAGTCTATCCGAGACAAAGGATCTTGAGTCGCTTTCGGATACCTTTATAATCCCAACTGAGTCCTGATTTTTCTGAGATCCTGAGTTGCTTGGATCAGATAACTAACTTACTGAACCCTTAGAAGAGTAAGTTCAGTTTGGTAACTATATGTTCTAGCTACTCAGATGTGTGGAATGGTTGACCCTTAGTTTATACTCATTTTAAGCTTTTGCTGAAAACCTTCATTTAATGGAATAAAGGATTAGGCCGTGATTCAATTTATATGCAACTTTCAAAGGATTGATTCCAACCAAATATCGCTGAAAATATGCTTTCAAGACAAAGTAATGCAAATGTATAAATCAAGCAAAATAGAAAGCAAAGAACAAAGCAAATTATAGTGGTTCAGAGACTCAAGATCCTACGTCCACTCTCCCTGATCTTTTCAGAGAAATTCACTAACACTTCCTAAGGCTTTCTGACTACCTCTGTAGTTTACTAACCTATCTAATTTTGAGCTTTCTGACTACCTCTGTAGTTTACTAACTCAAAACTCACACAAGCTTTCTGTCTATACAAGATAGATTACTCACTTCTCCTCTAGAGCTTTCTGACTACCTCAATGGAGTTTACTCACTCTTTACAACTCCAATCTCACCAACAATCACACTCAAACTACCTTACAAAGAGTTTGGGGTTTCTTGGTTGGTTTCCAACTAGGATGAGATATCCTTTACAATAAAGAACAATGCAAAGGCTAGGATATCTCGACTAAGCTTTGGATATATCTTATCAAGCTAGGCTTAGTGGAATGAGCTCTCTTCGATTTAAAGCACTTGGGAAATTCTCAGTTTTTCGAGTGCTTCAACTTGCAATAATAAGTTTGAGCTCTTGAGTTGCTTACAAATTTCCCATAACCTTTCAATGTAGAAGGTCACAAGTATTTATAGGCATACACCAATGTCACTCTTGAAAAACTATCCGTTGGAGAGATAGCATCGTGAGTTTCCTCTTATGGTGTGTGAGAAACGGCTATATTTAGGGTTTGACACTCCCTAACACGTTTTAGGCAATAGCCTTTCATGTAGCCGGTCTTCACTTTTTGCAGTCTGGAACTTTAGTACTTCTGACATCTTTTTCAAAGACTGTCATTGCCATCGTAAGATGGTACAATGTTGTTTTCCTCTTTTTGACTTTTGTCTCCAGTTTAAAGGTAGACTATTCAACGGCTCTTTTGGTTACAATCTTTGAGTTGATATAACCTTAACAACAATTTGTCTTAGTTCCTTTTGTCTGCATTTGAATGTCTTGGGCAATATCTAATTTTCTAAGGAATCGCGATCTTCTCAGTATTAAAGTCTTCAGATAGATATTTTCAGTGCCTCGGAACATTGATTTATATTGAGCATTCATGCATTCTTGAGTCTTGATTATCACAAATGGCCTTCTTTTGATTCTTGATCTTGATTCTTGATCTTACTTCTTCGAAGTCTTGAGGTCTTCCGAGTCTTGATCTTACGAGTCTTGAGTCTTACGAGTCTTCCGAGGTCTTCGATTCTTCATTTCATCTTACGAGTCTTCAACGTCTTAACGAGTCTTGACGTCTTCATATCTTCCATACGAGTCTTCATAGATATCTATGAAATTTTAAAATATCTTTTTGCAGTCTTCATCTTTGAGTCTTGATTCTTGATTTCATCTCGAAGTCTTGATATCTTAGTTTCATCTTTGAGTCTTGATATCTCGATTTCATAATTGAAAACATCTTCAGAAAACTTCGGTTTCATCAAACTTCTTTCTTGAAACTTATCGAAAACATTCGAATCTTCATCCTAACCTCGTTCTATATCTGCTTATGCATTTTTTTCCATCAAATGGATATCATCCCGAATACTCTAAAACTGAATCCTGACTCAACTATCAAGATTATTCTGAACATGTCATACTCAGGGGTTTTGGGATCTAATTAAAATCATATCTTTATTAAATTCATCTCCCAACAATAATACTATCCCGTGGATAATTTTTAGAGGGACAATGAAGATGTGAGATATGTAGAGGACTTCTAGACGGTTCCGAAACATGGTTATAATAGGAAAACAGACAACTGAGTCAAAAGTTATGGCCAAAACAGTTTTCACCATACAATGGCCAAAACCCCAATAGCCGTTTCAAGATCCTCCATCCGACATCGCTCATCGTTGCGATCAAAATTACAACAAGAACAAGCAAAACCCTACTATAGTGATCTATGAAAAAAAAACTCCTATACTACCCACACATATTATCCGTTGGGAAAAACGATTACAAAATTACACAAGATTTGCGATAGAGAAATATATTATAATACTCTCCAGTGGGTCAGTTTAAGAGGTACTGCGAAGCTGTGAGACATGTAGAGGACTTCTAAATCCGAAACATGGTTAAAATAGGAAAACGGACACCCTAGTCAAAAGTTATGGCCAAAACAGTTTTCACCATCCAATGGCCAAAACATCAATCGCCGTTTCAAGATCCTCCATCCGACATCGCTCACCCTTGTGATCAAAATTACAACAAGAACAAGCAAAACCCTACTATACTGATTTATGAAAAAAAAATGCCTATACTACCCACACATATTATCTGTTGGGAAAAACGACAAAAATTACACAAAGGTTGCGATAGAGAAATATATTATAATACTATCCGGTGGGTCAGTTTTAGAGGTACTGCAAAGCTGTGAGACATGTAGAGGACTTCTAAACGGTTCCGAAACATGGTTAAAATAGGAAAACGGACACCCGAGTCAAAAGTTATGCCCAAAACAGTTTTCACCATCCAATGGACAAAACCCCAATCGTCGTTTCCAAATCCTCCATCCGACATCGCTCATCCTTGCGATCAAAATTACAACAAGAACAAGCAAAACCCTACTATACTGATTTATGAAAAAAATGCCTATACTACCCACACATATTATCTATTGGGAAAAACGATTACAACATCACACAAGGGTTGTGATGGAGAAAAATATTATATAACTATCCAGTGGGTCAGTTTTAGAGGGACGGCAAAGCTGTATGACATGTAGAGGACTTCAAGAAGTTTCCGAAACATGGTTATAATAGGAAAACGGACACCCGAGTCAAAAGTTATGACCAAAATAGTTTTCACCATCCAATGGCCAAAACCCCAATCGCCGTTTCCAGATCCTCCATTCGACATCGCTCATCCTTCCGATCAAAATTACAACAAGAACAAGCAAAACCCTGCTACAGTGATTTATGAAAAAAAAAATGCCTATACTACCCACACATATTATCTGTTGTGAAAAACGATTACAACATCACACAAGATTTGCGATAGAGAAAAATATTATAATAATATCCGGTGGGTCAGTTTTAGAGGGACGGCGAAGCAGTGAACATGTAGAGGACTTCAAGACGTTTCCGAAACATGGTTATAATAGAAAAATGGACACCCGGGTCTAAAGTTATGGTCAAAACAGTTTTCACCATCCAATGGCCAAAACCCCAATCGCCGTTTCCAGATCCTCCATCCGACATCGCTCATCCTTGCGATCAAAATTACAACAAGAACAAGCAAAACCCTACTACAGTGATCTATGAAAAAAAAAAAAACTCCTATACTACCCACACATATTATCTGTTGGGAAAAACGATTACAACATTACACAAGATTTGCGATAGAGAAAAATATTATAATACAATCTGGTGGGTCAGTTTTAGAGGGACGGTGAAGCTGTGAACATGTAGAGGACTTCAAGACGTTTCCGAAACATGGTTATAATAGGAAAACGGACACCCGAGTTAAAAGTTATGGCCAAAACAGTTTTCACAATCCAATTGCCAAAACCCCAATCGCCATTTCCAGATCCTCCATCCGACATCGCTCATCCTTGCGATCAAAATTACAACAAGAACAAGCAAAACCCTACTACAGTGATCTATGAAAAAAATGCCTATACTAACCACACATATTATCTGTTGGGAAAAATGATTACAACATCACACAAGGGTTGCGATAGAGAAAAATATTATAATACAATCTGGTGGCTAATTTTAGAGGGACGACGAAGCTATGAGACATGTAGAGGACTTCTAGACGGTTCCGAAACATGGTTATAATAGGAAAACAGACAACCGAGTCAAAAGTTATGGCCAAAATAGATTTCACCATCCAATGGCCAAAACCCCAATCGCCGTTTCCAGATCCTCCATCCGACATCGCTCATCCTTGCGATCAAAATTACAACAAGAACAAGCAATACCCTTCTACAATGATCTATGAAAAAAAAATGCTATACTACCCTCACATATTATCTGTTGGGAAAAACGATGACAACATCACATAAGGGTTGCAATAGAGAAAAATATTATATAACTATCCGGTGGGTAAGTTTTAGAGGGACAACGAAGCTGTGAGACATGTAGACGACTTCAAGATGTTTCCGAAATATGGTTATAATAGGAAAACGGACACCCGAGTCAAAAGTTATGGCCAAAACAATTTTCACCATCCAATGGCCAAAACCCCAATAGTTGTTTCCAGATCCTCCATCCGACATCACTCATCCTTGCGATCAAAATTACAACAAGAACAAGCAAAACCCTACTACAATGATCTATGAAAAAAAAACTCCTATACTACCCACACATATTATCTGTTGGGAAAAACGATTACAAAATTACACAAATGTTGCGATAGAGAAATATATTATAATACTCTCCGGTGGGTCAGATTTAGTGGTACTGCGAAGCAGTGAGATATGTAGAGGACTTATAAACGGTTCCAAAACATGGTTAAAATAGGAAAACGGACACCCGAGTCAAAAGTTATGGCCAAAACAGTTTTCACCATCCAATGGCCAAAACCCCAATCGTCGTTTCCAGATCCTCCATCCGATATCGCTCATCCATGCGATCAAAATTACAACAAGAACAAGCAAAGTCCTACTATACTGATTTATGAAAAAAAATGCCTATACTACCCACACATATTATCTATTGGGAAAAACGATTACAACATCACACCAGGGTTGCGATGGAGAAAAATATTATATAACTATCCAGTGGGTCAGTTTTAGAGGTACGGCGAAGCTGTGAGACATGTAGAGGACTTCAAGACATTTCCAAAACATGGTTATAATAGGAAAATGGACACCCGAGTCAAAAGTTATGGCTAAAATAGTTTTCACCATCCAATGGCCAAAACCCCAATCACCGTTTCCAGATCCTCCATCCGACATCGCTCATCCTTCCTATCAAAATTACAACAAGAACAAGCAAAAACCCTACTACAGTGATTTATGAAAAAAAAAATGCCTATACTACCCACACATATTATATGTTGTGAAAAACGATTACAACATCACATAAGATTTGCGATAGAGAAAAATATTATAATAAAATTAGGTGGGTCAGTTTTAGAGGGATGGCGAAGCGATTACAACATCAAATTGCGAACATGTAGAGGACTTCAAGATGGTTATAATAAGAAAAACATGGTTTATGGTAAAAAAATTTCACCCACCATCGAGTCTAAAGTTATGGTCAAATCACAAGGTTTTCTCCATCCATTGGCCAAAACCTTGTGATCGCCAACAAGAATTAGAAAACCCTTCCAACATCGCTCATCCTCCTCCATGATCAAAATTACAACAAGAACAAAAAAACCCTACTTATAATGAAAAAAAAAATATACTACATCATATTAAAAAAAAAATTGACCCTATACTAAAAATATTATAAATATTATCGCAACCCTTTGGGAAAACGATTTAAAACATTTACACAAGATTTGTGAGGTAATAAAAATATTATAATCCAATACTATCCTCCATTGTTCTCGTCCTTGCGATCAAAATTACAGGGGAAAAAACCCTACTACAATGATGAACATGTACTACCACTTCAAGATGTTTGGGAAAAATGATTACATGGTTATAATAGGAAAAAATATGGACACTTTCGATTTAAAATTTAAGACCAAAATGTTTTCTAATAATCCAAAACATGGCCAAAAATTATGGCCAGTCACCATTTCCCATAACTCCATCCGACATCGACCCATCCTTGCAATCCAAATTACAACAAGAACAAGCAAAACCCTACTACAATGATCTATGAAAAAAAAAATGCTATACTAACCACACATATTATTACATTTGGGAAAAATGATTACAACATCACACTAGGGTTTTTTATAAAAAATCCGATGCAAAACATCACAAAGGGGTGCATGAGAAAAAATATTATAATATAATCTTGTTCTTTTTATTAGAGGGAAGATGAAGCGATGAGATATGTTGAGGAAATCATAGATTTTCGAAACATGGTTATAACAGAAAAACGTATAACCGAAACATGGTTATAATCCAAAAAAGTTATGGCCAAAATAGTTTTCACCAACCAATGGCCAAAACCCCAATCGCCGTTTCGGATCCTCCATCCGACATCTCTCATCCTTGAAATCAAAATTACAACAAGAACAAGCAATACCCTAGTACTATAATGATCTATGAAAAAAAAAGCCTATACTACCCTAACATATTATTTTTTTTTAGGGAAAAACGATGATAATATCACATAAGGGTTGCAATAGAGAAAATATTTTATAACTATCACTATGGGGGTTTTAGAGGGTTCAACGAATTTTGATCGCATGTAGAGCGAAAATTTTTATCTCAAGATGTTTCCAAAACATGGTTATAATAGGAAAATTCGGACACCGTTGGTCAAAATATTATGGCCAAAACAATTTTCACACCATCCAAACCCAATAACCATGTTTCCAAATCTTCCATCCGTCCATCGCTATCCTCATTATCAAAATTACAACAAGAACAAGCAAAAACCCTACTACAATGATCTTTGAAAAAAAAACCCATACTACCATGTTGTATTATCCATTGGGAAAAATATATAATAAAATTGTATTACAAAAATATTGCATTGTAGAAAAATATTATAATACTCTTGTTATAATTTTGATTTTAAGGAGGTACTGTGATGCTGTGAGACATGTAGAGACTCCGAAAAATCGAAACATGGTTAAAATAGGGAAAGTGAAAAATGTTTTAGCAAAACTTATGGCCAAAAACAGTTTTTCACCATCCATATTTCCAAAACCCCAATCATCCTTTCCAGATCCTCCATCCGACATAGCTCATCTTTGTCCAAAATTACAAAAGAACAAGCAAAAACCTATTATAATATTTTTTGAAAAAAAAAAATGTCTATTTTGTGATGATGTAATCATTTTTTGGGAAAAAAATATTACAACATCACACAATGGCAAAATTTTTTTTTTCATAAAAATATTATAGAACTTTCCTTGTTCTTGTTTTTATTTTGATCGCAAGGAAAATTATAATGAGACATGTAGATGGACATCTAGAAATGGCGATTATGGTTTGGCCATTTGATGGTGAAAACTGTTTTACTATAACTTTTGGTCAAAAACCGTTTTCATATTATAACCAAAACCCTAAACGCCTTGAAGTCCTCCATGTCTAAAAATCTTTGTCATCCCATCAAAATTATAACAAGAATAAGCAAAAGCCTATTATATTTTTCTATGAAAAAAAACTCTTGTACTATGTTGTAATCATTTTTCCCAAATGGATTATAATATGTGTGGGTAGTATAGGTTTTTTTTTTCAAAAATATTAGAAGGGTTTTGCTTGTTCATGTTGTAATTTTGATCGCAAGGATGAAGCGATGTCGACATGGAGGATCTTGAAAACGATGATTGTGGTTTGGTTATAATGGTGAAAAAACTATTTTGGCCATAACTTTTGACTCGAAAATGTCCGTTTTCATATTATAACCATGTTTCGAAATGTCTTGAACCCCAAAGACATGTCTCAAAAATTTGCCATCTCTCTAAAAAAAACCCAATGGATAGTATTATAATAATTTTCTCTATGTAAACCTTGTGTGATGTTGTAATCATTTTTACAACAAGAATAATGTGTGGGTAGTATAGGCCTTTTTTCTATGAAAAAAAAATGCTATACTTTTTTGCTTGTTCTTGTTGTAAAAATGATCGCAACATCACATAAGGGTTGTCGAATGAGAAAATATTATAAACTATCGATTGGGGTTTTGGCCATTGGATGGTGAAAACATGTTTGGCCATAACTTTTGACATGTGTCCTTTACAATCTATTATAAAAGTTACCATATTTCAAAATCCAATTTTTAAGTCCTCACATGTCTCATAGTTCCTCATCCTCCATCTAAAATTGACCCACCTGGATACTAAATATAATATTTTTCTCTATCGCAAAACCTTTTGTGATGATGTAAAAATTTTTCCCAATGTAAAATATGTGTGGGTAGTATAGAAAATTTTTTAATAATCATCATAGTAGGGTTTTGCTTGTTCTTGTTGTAATTTTGATAATACAAGGATGAATTTACATGTCGATGGAGGATCCGAAACGGCATTGTGGTTTTTGGCCATTGAATGGTGAAAAATGTTTTGGCCATAAATTTTGACTCGGTGTCCGTTTTTTCATATTATAAATAGTTTTCACATTCCAAACGTCTTGAAACCCCTACATGTCTCATAGCTTTGTCCATCTAAAATTGACCCACCGGATACTATTATAATATTTTTCTCTATCGCAACCATTTTGTGATGATGTAATCATTTTTCCCAATGTAAAAATATGGGTGGGTAAGATAAAATTTTTTCACATCACATAAGGGGGTTTTTTTGTTCTTGTTGTAAAATTTGATCACAAGGATGAGCGATGTCGGATGGATGATCTGGAAACGGCGATTGGGATTTTGGCCATTGGATGGAGAAAACTGTTTTGCCCATAACTTTTGACTCGGGTGTCCGTTTTCTTATTATAACCATGTGTCGGAAACGTCTTGAAGTCCTCTACATGTCTAAAAGCTTCGTCGTCCCTCTAAAATTGACCCACCGGATACTATTACAATATTTTCCTCTATCGCAACCCCTTTGTGATGATGTAATCATTTTTCCCAACAGAAAATATGTTTGGGTTGTATAGGCATTTTTTTTAAATCACCGTATACTAACCACTTGTTCTTGTTGTAATTTTGATCGAAAATGATCGATGTCGGATGGAGGATCCGAAAAACCGATTGATCGTTTTGGCTATTGGATGGTGAAAACTGTTTTGGCCATAACTTTTGACTCGGATGTCCGTTTTCATATTATAACCATGTTTCGTAAATGTCTTGAAGTCCAGTACATGTCTCACAGCTTTGCCATCTCTATAAAATAGACCCACCGGATAGTAGTATAATATTTTTCTCTATCGCAACCCTTGTGTGATGTTGTAATCGTTTTTTCCCAATATGTTATAATATTTTTTGGGTAGTATAGGACTTTTTTTTCATAGATCATTTATAGGGTTTTGGAGGATTGTTCTTGTTGTAATTTTGATCGCAAACCATGAAACTTTTGAAGTCCTCTACATGTCCTCATGATGGAGGATCCTCTAAAATTGACCCAACGATTGGGCTTTTGGCCATTGGATGGATGAAAAAATCATTTTTCCCAACCATAACTTTTATTTCAACGTAGGTGTCCTAATTTTACCTATTATAACCATGTTTTGGAAACGTCTTGAAGTCCTCTACATGTCTCATAGCTTCGTCGTCCCTCTAAAATTGACCCACCGGATACTATTATAATATTTTTCTCTATCGCAACCCTTTTGTGATGATGTAATCATTTTTCCCAACAGAAAATATGTGTGGGTAGTATAGGCATTAGACGTTTTTTTTGCTTGTTCTTGTAGATTTTGATCAACATTGATGTAGGATGGAGGATCCGGAAACCGGGTGATTGGGGTTTGGCCATTGGATGGTGAAAATGTTTTGGCCATAACTTTTTGACTCCGGGTGTCCGTTTTCCTATTATAACCATGTGTTCTCTAAAAACAAGTCCTCTACATGTCTAAAAACTTTGCCGTCCCTCTAAAACTGACCCACCGGATAGTACTATCATATTTTTCTCTATCTCAACCCTTGTGTGATGTTGTAATCATTTTCACAACAGATAATATGTGTGGATAGTATAGGCTTTTTTTTCATAGATCACTGTAGAAGGGTTTTGCTTGTTCTTGTTGTAATTTAGATCGAAAGGATGAGCGATGTCGGATGGAGATCCTGAAACTGCGATTGTGGTTTTGGCCATTGGATGGTGAAAAATGATTTGGCCATAACTTTTGACTCGGGTGTCCGTTTTCATATTATAACCATGTTTCGGAAATGTCTTGAAGTCCAGTACATGTCTCACAGCTTTGCCATCTCTCTAAAATAGACCCACCGGATAGTATTATAATATTTTTCTCTATCGCAACCCTTGTGTGATGTTGTAATCGTTTTTCCCAACAGATAATATGTGTGGGTAGTATAGGCCTTTTTTTTCATAGATCACTGTAGTAGGGTTTTGCTTGTTCTTGTTGTATTTTGATCGCAAGGATGAGCGATGTCAGATGGAGGATATGGAAACGGCGATTGGGGTTTTGGCCATTGGATGAGGAAAACTGTTTTGGCCATAACTTTTGTCTCGGGTGTCCCTTTACTTATTATAACCATGTTTAGGAAACTTCTTGAAGTCCTCTATATGTCTCATAGCTTCGTCGTCCCTCTAAAATTTACCCACCGGATACTATTATAATATTTTTCTCTATCGAAACCCTTTTTGTGATGATGTAATCTATTTTCCCAACAAAAAATATGTGTGGATAGTATAGACGTTTTTTTTTATAGATCACTGTGGTAAGGTTTTGCTTGTTCTTGTTGTAATTTTGATCGCAAGGATGAGCAATGTCGGATGGAGGATCTGGAAACGGCGATTGTGGTTTTGGCCATTGGATGGTGAAAAATATTTTGGCCATAACTTTTGACTCGGGTGTCCGTTTTTATATTATAACCATGTTTCGGAAATGTCTTGAAGTCCAGTACATGTCTCACAACTTTTCCATCTCACTAAAATAGACCCACCGGATGTATTATAATATTTTTCTTTATCGCAACCCTTGTGTGATGTTGTAATCGTTTTTCCCAACAGATAATATGTGTTGGTAGTATAGGCGTTTTTTTTTCGAAGATCACTCTAGTATGGATTTTCTTGTTCTTGTTGTAATTTTGATCACAAGGATGAGCGATGTCGGATGGATGATCTGGAAACGGCGATAGTTGTTTTGGCCATTGGATGGTGAAAAATGTTTTGGCCATAACTTTTGACTCGGGTGTCCGTTTTCATAATATAACCGTGTTTCGTTTATGTCTTGAAGTCCTGTACATGTCTCACAACTTTGCCATCTCTCTAAAACTGACCCACCGGATAGTATTATAATATTTTTCTCTATCGCAACCCATGTGGGATGTTGTAATCGTTTTTCCCAATAGATAATATGTGTGGGTAGTATAGGCATTTGTTTTTCATAGAACATTGTAGAAGGGTTTTTCTTGTTCTTGTTGTAATTTTGATCGCAATGATGAGCGATGTCGGATGGAGGATCTGAAACGGCGATTGAAGTTTTGGCCATTGATGGTGAAAACTGTTTTGGACATAACTTTGACTCGAGTGTCCGTTTTCCTATTATTACCATGTTTCAGAAATATCTTGAAATTCTCTACATGTCTCATAGGTTCGTCCTCCCTCTTAAATTGACCTAACGTACAGTATTATAATATTTTTCTCTATTGCAACCCTTTTGTGAAGATGTAATCATTTTTCCCAACAGAAAATATGTGTGGGTAGTGTAGGCATTTTTTTTTATAGATCACTGTAGTAGGGTTTTTCTTGTACTTGTTGTAGTTTTGATAGCAAGGATGAGCGATGTCGGATGGAGGATCTGGAAACGGAGGTTGTGGTTTTGGCAATTGGATGGTGAAAACTGTTTTGGCCATAACTTTTGACTCGGGTGTCCGTTTTCATATTATAATCATGTTTCGAAATGTCTTGAAGTTCAGTACATGTCTCACAGCTTTGCCATCTCTCTAAAACAGACCCACCAGATAGTATTATAATATTTTTCTCTATCGCAACCCTTGTGTGATGTTGTAATCGTTTTTCCCAACAGATAATATGTGTGGGAACTATAGGCCTTTTTTTTTCATAGATCACTGTTGTAGGGTTTTGCTTGTTCTTGTTGTAATTTTGATCGCAATGATGAGCGATGTCGGATGGAGGATCTGGAAACGGCGATTGAAGTTTTGGCCATTGGATGGTGAAAACTGTTTTGGCCATAACTTTTTACTCGAGTGTCCGTTTTCCTATTATAACCATGTTTCAGAAATGTATTGAAATCCTCTACATGTCTCATAGGTTCGTCGTCCCTCTTAAATTGACACACCGTACAGTTTATAATATTTTTCTCTATCGCAACCCTTTTGTGATGATGTAATAGTTTTTCCCAATAGAAATTAATTGTGGGTTTTATAGGCGTTTTTTTTTTATAGATCACTGTAGTAGGGTTTTTTCTTGTTCTTGTTGTAATTTTGATAGCAAGGATGAGCGATGTCGGATGGAGGATCTGGAATTGGCGATTGTGGTTTTGGCCATTGGATGGGGAAAACTGTTTAGGCCATAACATTTGACTCGGATGTCCGTTTTCATATATTATAACCATGTTTCGGAAATATCTTGAAGTCCAGTACATGTCTCACAGCTTTGCCATCTCTCTAAAACAGACCCACCTTATAGTATTATAATATTTTTCTCTATCGCAACCCTTGTGTGATGTTGTAATCGTTTTTCCCAACAGATAATATGTGTGGGTAGTATAGGCATTTTTTTTCATAGATCACTGTAGAAGGGTTTTATTTGTTCTTGTTGTAATTTTGATCGCAAGGATGAGCGACGTCGGATGGAGGATCTGGAAACGGCGATTGAGGTTTTGGCCATTGGATGGTGAAAATTGTTTTGGCCATAACTTTTGACTCAAGTGTTCGTTTTCCTATTATAACCGTGTTTCAGAAATTTCTTGAAATCCTCTACATGTCTCATAGGTTCGTCCTCCCTCTTAAATTGACCCAACGTACAGTATTATAATATTTTTCTCTATCGCAACCCTTTTGTGATGATGTAATCAATTTTCCCAACAGAAAATTTGTGTGGCTAGTATAGGCATTTTTTTTGTAGATTACTGTAGTAGGGTTTTTCTTTTTCTTGTTGTAATTTTGATAGCAAGGATGAGCGATGTCAGATGGAGGATCTGGAAACGGAGATTGTGGTTTTGGCCATTGGATGGGGAAAACTGTTTTGGCCATAACTTTTGACTCGGGTGTCCGTTTTCATATTATAATCATGTTTCGGAAATATCTTGAAGTCCAGTACATGTCTCACAGCTTTGCCATCTCTCTAAAACAGACCCACCTTATAGTATTATAATATTTTTCTCTATCGCAACCCTTGTGTGATG
Organism: Stenogyne calaminthoides; assembly: GCA_037126765.1. Classification (NCBI taxonomy): domain Eukaryota; kingdom Viridiplantae; phylum Streptophyta; class Magnoliopsida; order Lamiales; family Lamiaceae; genus Stenogyne; species Stenogyne calaminthoides. Next base: position 13,285,877 of record JBBCBC010000010.1, read on the forward strand.
TTGTAATCGTTTTTCCCAACAGATAATATGTGTGTGTACTATAGGCCTTTTTTTTTCATAGATCACTGTAGTAGGGTTTCTCTTGTTCTTGTTGTAATTTTGATCGCAATGATGAGCGATGTCGGATGGAGGATCTGGAAACGGCGATTGAAGTTTTGGCCATTGGATATTGAAAACTATTTTGGCCATAACTTTTTACTCGAGTGTCCGTTTTCCTATTATAACCAAGTTTCAGAAATTTATTGAAATCCTCTACATGTCTCATAGGTTCGTCGTCCCTCTTAAATTGACACACCGTACAGTTTATAAAATTTTTCTCTATCGCAACCATTTTGTGATGATGTAATCGTTTTTCCCAATAGAAATTATGTGTGGGTTTTATAGGCTTTTTTTTATAGATCACTGTAGTAGGGTTTTTTTTTGTTCTTGTTGTAATTTTGATAGCAAGGATGAGCGATGTCGGATGGAGGATCTGGAATTGGCGATTGTGGTTTTGGCCATTGAATGGTGAAAACAGTTTTGGCCATAACATTTGACTCGGATGTCCGTTTTCATATTATAACCATGTTTCGGAAATATCTTGAAGTCCAGTACATGTCTCACAGCTTTGCCATCTCTCTAAAACAGACCCACCTTATAGTATTATAATATTTTTCTCTATCGCAACCCTTGTGTGATGTTGTAACCGTTTTTCCCAACAGATAATATGTGTGGGTAGTATTGGCATTTTTTTTCATAGATCACTGTAGAAGGGTTTTATTTGTTCTTGTTGTAATTTTGATCGCAAGGATGAGCGATGTCGGATGGAGGATCTGGAAACGGCGATTGAGGTTTTGGCCATTGGATGGTGAAAATTATTTTGGCCATAACTTTTGACTCAAGTGTTCGTTTTCCTGTTATAACCATGTTTCAGAAATTTCTTTAAATCCTCTACATGTCTCATAGGTTCGTCCTCCCTCTTAAATTGACCCAACGTACAGTATTATAATATTTTTCTCTATCGCAACCCTTTTGTGATGATGTAATCAATTTTCCCAACAGAATATATGTGTGGGTAGTATAGACATTTTTTTTATAGATCACTGTAGTAGGGTTTTTCTTTTTCTTGTTGTAATTTTGATAGCAAGGATGAGCGATGTCGGATGGAGGATCTGGAAACGGAGATTGTTGTTTTGTCCATTGGATGGTGAAAACTGTTTTGGCCATAACTTTTGACTCGGGTGTCCGTTTTCATATTATAACCATGTTTCAGAAATGTCTTAAAGTCCAGTACATTTCTTACAGCTTTGCCATCTCTCTAAAACAGACCTACCAGATAGTATAATAATATTTTTCTCTTAATCGTTTTTCCCAACAAATAATATGTGTGGGTAGTATAGGCCTTTTTTTTCATATATCACTGTAGTAGGGTTTTTCTTGTTCTTGTTGTAATTTTGATCGCAAGGATGAGCGATGTCGGATGGAGGATCGGGAAACGGCGATTGAAGTTTTGGCCATTGGATGGTGAAAACTTTTTTTGGCCATAACTTTTGACTCGGGTGTCCGTTTTCCTATTATAACCATGTTTTGGAAACATTTTGAAGTCATCTACATGTTTCATAGCTTTGACGTCCCTCTAAAATTGACCCACCGGATAGTATTATAATATTTTTTTCTATCGCAACCCATGTGTGATGTTGTAATCATTTTTCCCAACAGATAATATGTGTGGGTAGTATAGGCATTTTTATTTTCATATATCACTGTAGTAGGGTTTTTCTTATTTTTGTTGTAATTTTGATCGCATGGATGAGCGATGTCGAATGGAGGATGAGGAAATGGCGATTGAGGTTTTGGCTATTGGATGGTGAAAACTGTTATGGCCATAACTTTTGACTCGGGTGTCTGTTTTCCTATTATAACCATGTTTTGGAAACATTTTGAACTCCTCTACAAGTTTCACAGCTTTGCGTTCCCTCTAAAATTGACCCACCGGATAGTATTATAATATTTTTTTCTATCGCAACCCATGTGTGATGTTGTAATCATTTTTCCCAACAGATAATATGTGTGGGTAGTATAGGCATTTTTATTTTCATAGGTCACTGTAGAAGGATTTTTCTTGTTCTTGTTGTAATTTTGATCGCAAGGATGAGCGATGTCGGATGGAGGATCTGGAAACGGCGATTGGGGTTTTGGCCATTGGATGGTGAAAACTGTTTTGGCCATAACTTTTGACACGAGTGTCCGTTTTCCTATTATGAACATGTTTCGAAAATGTCTTGAAGTCTTGTACATGTCTCACAACTTTGCCATCTCTCTAAAACTGACCCACCGGATAGTATTATAATATTTTTCTCTATCGTAACCCATGTGTGATGTTGTAATCGTTTTTCCCAACAGATAATATGTGTGGGTAGTATAGGCCTTTTTTTTCATAGATCACTGTAGTAGGGTTTTGCTTGTTCTTATTGTAATTTTGATCGCAAGGATGAGCGATGTCGAATGGAGGATTTGGAAACGGTGATTGAGGTTTTGGCCATTGAATGGTGAAAACTGTTTTGGCCATAACTTTTGACTCGGTGTCCGTTTTCCTATTATAACCATGTTTTGGAAATATTTTGAAGTCCTCTAGATGTTTCACAGCTTTGCGTTCCCTCTAAAATTGACCTACCGGATAGTATTATAATATTTTTCTCTATCGCAACCCATGTGTGATGTTGTAATCATTTTTCCCAACATATAATATGTGTGGGTAGTATAGGCATTTTTTTTCATAGATCACTATAGTAGGGTTTTTCTTGTTCTTGTTGTAATTTTGATCGCAAGGATGAGCGATCTCGGATGGAGGATCTGGAAACGGCGATTGAAGTTTTTGCCATTGGATGGTGAAAACTGTTTTGGCCATAACTTTTGACTCGAGTGTCCGTTTTCCTATTATAACCATGTTTCAGAAATGTCTTGAAATCCTCTACATGTCTCATAGGTTCGCAACCCTTTTGTGAAGATGTAATCATTTTTCCCAACCGAAAATATGTGTGGGTAGTATAGGCATTTTTTTTATAGATCACTGTAGTAGGGTTTTTCTTGTTCTTGTTGTAATTTTGATAGCAAGGATGAGCGATGTCGGATGGAGGATCTAGAAACGGAGATTGTGGTTTTGGCCATTGGATTGTGAAAACTGTTTTGGCCATAACTTTTGACTTGGTGTCCGTTTTCCTATTATAACCATGTTCCGGAAATATTTTGAAGTCCTCTACATGTTTCACAGCTTTGCGTTCCCTCTGAAATTGACCCACCGGATAGTATTATAATATTTTTTTCTATCGCAACCCATGTGTAATGTTGTAATCATTTTTCCCAACAGATAATATGTGTAGGTAGTATAGGCATTTTTTTTTATAGATCACTGTAGAAGGGTTTTTCTTGCTCTTGTTGTAATTTTGATCGCAAGGATGAGCGATGTCGGATGGAGGATCTGGAAACGGCGATTGGGGTTTTGGCCATTGGATGGTGAAAACTGTTTTGGCCATAAATTTTGACTCGAGTGTCCGTTTTCCTATTATAACCATGTTTCAAAAATGTCTTGAAGTCTTGTACATGTCTCACAACTTTGCCATCTCTCTAAAACTTACCCACCGATAGTATTATAATATTTTCCTCTATCGCAACCCATGTGTGATGTAGTAATCGTTTTTCCCAACAGATAATATGTGTGGGTAGTATAGGCCTTTTTTTTCATAGATCACTGTAGTAGGGTTTTGCTTTTTCTTTTTTTAATTTTGATCGCAAGGATGAGCGATGTCGAATGGAGGATCTGGAAACGGCGATTGAGGTTTTGGCCATTGGATGGTGAAAACTGTTTTGGCCATAACTTTTGACTCGGGTGTCCGTTTTCCTATTATAACCATGTTTCAGAAATATTTTGAAGTCCTCTACATGTTTCACAGCTTGGCGTTACCTCTAAAATTGACCCACCGGATAGTATTATAATATTTTTCTCTATCGCAACCCATGTGTGATGTTGTAATCGTTTTTCCCAACAGATAATATGTGTTGGTAGTATAGGCATTTTTTTCATTGATCACTGTAGAAGGGTTTTTCTTGTTCTTGTTGTAATTTTGATCGCAAGGATGAGCGATGTCGGATGGAGGATCTGGAAACGGCGATTGAAGTTTTGGCCATTGGATGGTGAAAACTGTTTTGGCCATAACTTTTGACTCGAGTGTCCGTTTTCCTATTATAACCATGTTTCAGAAATGTATTGAAATCCTCTAGATGTCTCATAGGTTCGTCATCCCTCTTAAATTGAGCGACCGTACAGTATTATGATATTTTTCTCTATCGCAACCCTTTTGTGATGATGTAATCATTTTTCCCAACAGAAAATATGTGTGGGTAGTATAGGCACTTTTTTTATAGATCACTGTAGTAGGGTTTTTCTTGTTCTTGTTGTAATTTTGATAGCAAGGATGAGCGATGTCGGATGGAGGATCTGGAAACGGCGATTGTGGTTTTGGCCATTGGATGGTGAAAAACTGTTTTGGCCATAACTTTTTACTCGGGTGTCCGTTTTCATATTATAACCATGTTTTGGAAATGTCTTGAAGTCCAGTATATGTCTCACAGCTTTGCCATCTCTCTAAATTAGACCCACCGGATAGTATTATAATAATTTTCTCTATCGCAACCCTTGTGTGATGTTTTAATCGTTTTTCCCAACAGATAATATGTGTGGGTAGTATAGGCCTTTTTTTTCATAGATCACTGTAATAGGGTTTTTCTTGTTCTTGTTGTAATTTTGATAGCAAGGATGAGCGGTGTCGGATGGAGGATCTGAAAACGGAGATTGTGGTTTTGGCCATTGGATGGTGAAAACTGTTTTGGCCATAACTTTTGACTCGGGTGTCCGTTTTCATATTATAACCATGTTTCAGAAATGTCTTGAAGTCCAGTATATGTCTCACAGCTTTGCTATCTCTCTAAAACAGACCCACCAGATAGTATTATAATATTTTTCTCTATCGCAACCCTTGTGTGATGTTGTAATCGTTTTTCCCAATAGATATTATGTGTGGGTAGTATAAGCCTTTTTTTCATATATCACTGTAGTAAGGTTTTGCTTGTTTTTATTGTAATTTTGATCGCATGGATGAGCGATGTCGAATGGAGGATCTGGAAACGGTGATTGTGATTTTGGCCATTGGATGGTGAAAACTGTTTTGGCCATAACTTTTGACTCGGTGTCCGTTTTTCTATTATAACCATGTTTCTTAAACATTTTGAAGTCCTCTACATGTTTCACAGCTTTGCATTACCTCTAAAATTGACCCACCGGATAGTATTATAATATTTTTCTCTATCGCAACCCATGTGTGATGTTGTAATCGTTTTTCCCAACAGATAATATGTGTGGGTAGAATAGGCATTTTTTTCATAGATCAATGTAGAAGGGTTTTTCTTGTTCTTGTTGTAATTTTGATCGCAAGGATGTGCGATGTCGGATGGAGGATTTGGAAACGGCGATTGAAGTTTTGGCCATTGGATGGTGAAAACTGTTTTCGCCATAACTTTTAACTCGAGTGTCCGTTTTCCTATTATAACCATGTTTCAGAAATGTATTAAAATCCTCTACATGTCTCATAGGTTCATCGTCCCTCTTAAATTGACCCACCGTACAGTATCATGATATTTTTCTCTATCGCAACCCTTTTGTGATGATGTAATCATTTTTCCCAACAGAAAATATGTGTGGATAGTATTATAATATTTTTTTCTATAGCAACCCATGTGTGATGTTGTAATCATTTTTCCCAACAGATAATATGTGTGGGTAGTGTTGGGAAATTTAGAGTTTTGATGAAAGTTCTAAAACACATGTAATAGGACCAGTCAGACCTGTTAGCTGACTGATGTTTTTATTACCAGTTGATAATTATTGTATAGAACAACTGATGTATTAGAAAGGTCACATATTGAGGGGGAATCTCAATATGTATAGGTCAGATCTAAAGATCAGAAGATCAATAGATCAGCTGATATCCGACAGGCCAGAAGGCAAGGAAAGGATAGAAGATCAGACGATCTGATATAAGTTAGATAATCAGCTGAAGTCATGAAACTCAAATTGAGAAGACCTGAAGATCATATGACTTCCAGAAGATCAGACCAGAAGACCTACATCAGCCGAGTCTGCTAGTTGAGCTAAGACAACTGGCACCAGAAGACTCTACCAGGTAGACTGATCAGTTGTAACTGATCAGGTCAGCTCACACCAAGTGAAAACTGATGTTTCACCAAATCATACGACGATGATCTGAACAAGAAGAATGTCAACCTTAGTTGGTAGAACAAAACACTGACAAGTGCTTCTGTTATCTAATAAGAACAAGACACGTATGATCGGAGCCGGCAATTACGGGATTTGATGCTGCTTTGTCAAACGGCTATAAAAGACACTATTCACGCTTTCGGCCATGCCGTTCCTGAAGCACGTCACATCAATCCTGCAAGTCTACCAAATATAGCCGAATATTCAAATTGCTCTCCAACGGCTCTTTGATTTCGAGGTGTATAAATATGGGATTACTCTTCAGAGTGAAGACACGGAAACTATCAAGAAGCTCAAGCTATAATCAAATTTCCGCACGAAGAACACAAATTTGAAGATTATTTTCTAAGTGTTCATCCCATAGTTCTTAGCATAGAAATCTTTTCATCTAGCTGTTAGGCTACTTAAAAACTAGGAAAGATTTCAAAGTTGGAACAAACAACAATCTTACCAAAACCCAAAGTTAGGTTAAGTTTGTTTAGCAAGATTTCAGACTAGGGTTTCTAGTTCTGATTTCTGGGATCGGTTGAGTGAGAACTCTTTAAATATCTGTTGGTGTAGTGTGTTGGACTAACACAATAATCTAAGTCCAGTTGGTTTAGTTGGTGCCCCTTGTGATAGGGAAGAGTGGACGTATGACTGGTTGTCCGAACCACTATAAATCTTGTGTGCATTTACCTGCTTTGATTAACTGTTTTACACTATCGCACACAACTTAATTAAAGCTGCATACATATTCTAAGTTAAGATCAGCTTGCACCAAGCTTCTGATCTGATCAGTTTGACACTTTAGTCAACTGGTTGAAAGACTGACTTTGGAATCCGATTTGGTAAAACTGGTTTTTCACCGCGGGTAAAATTAGCTTCCGCTTTGTCAGTTAAACCCGATAGATAATGAATCGATCGCCTTGAGCGATTAGTAAGTTGGATATCGATCAAAAGCGATTCACTTGCACTCGATCGGGTTAATCGCAATCACACGATGCGCCGCGAAAAAAATTTTAGAAGTCTATTCATCCCTCCCCTCAAGACTTCTGCCCTCATGCAACCCGTTCGGGACCTACAAGTGGTATCAGAGCAGTGGTTCTACATACCACTGGCTTTGAGTACCATCGATTCTTAAGGAAGAATCTTTGTGGTCATTTTGAATGAGATCTTAAAAAACA